>CM055271.1:32180673-32432975 GCA_029237695.1 Conchocele bisecta
CTCCACTAGTGTGGGCAAGACGGATTTCTGTGTCTTGTTGGCAGACCCATCGGATGATGCTAATGACCATGGGATAGGTCCAAGTTCAAACGAAAGAACTTGTTTGAGATCCATTTTCCTGGTTTGTGCTATGAGCAAAAGTCTTGCAAAAAGATTCCGATCATGTGCAATCATCATCTGTTTCCCTTGTACCTTCACAGACCTTCGTTTCACAGTATCACTAAATGTCTTTAGTTTCTGCTTACTGATTGGAGAGAAGAAGTCAGTATCTCGATCGCGTAATCGCCGATGCATGAAGGCAGTCATCGCCTCTTTTCCTTTGGCGTGTGCACAAAGGAGGTCAATCGTCTGAGCAGCTGATGCTGTCTGACCTGTAGATACAGATGTCAGATGTTCGGTATGTTCGAATGGGTTAACCCATGACTCAACACATTCTTGTACTTTCTGGACATCTTTCTCGTCGCGTACAATACGTGCTTTGCCCCATCTCTTTATGTGAGCCATGAGCCGTCTCATGGATATATTCCCGCCATCTGCTGACATTTTCCGACTATTGCAGCTCTTTCATGCGCTGTAATAACCCATCGCTGGACAGTATTCTTGCGTAGACTAAATCCGATGATACCACCCTTAGTCTTGCTATCTCTGTTGATTGTTTGCTCTATGGTTTGATCCACAGGCAACTGGGAAAATCCATGTGAGGCATTACGCTGAAATGCAAATTCTCCCATCGCAAGGTGTTTGGCTGCATCCGGGTGTGTCTTCTCTAATCGACATCATCTGACAATAATAATACTGGTAGGTATCTTGAATAGTTTACATGATCGTATGCAAACATCCATGGAATGAGTGCACGCACACATTCTAGATGCAACTGCCAATCTCCTTCCCGGGTAGCCCTGATAAATCGAAGGAGTAAACCAACCATCATCTCAATGTACGAATTCCAGAACTCCTTCATTGGTCCCATTGGGGTGGAAAGGAACTGCTGATATAGCTCAAATGCTTTCAAAAACTCTTGGGAGTTCATAAGCGATTGACATGTCTCTGGTGTAAGGATTCTCTAACAGCTTGCCACATTGTCAAGCAGAACATCGCAACATTCCATCTCCAAGCCCTGATCTTCAAGCCAACTCCCAAAAGCATTCCAACGAATACGTTCCAATGCTTCCATCGCAACTTTGTGCATACGAACACCTCTGTTGTAATGGCGACCTTCTAATACACCTGCAACGGATCCGGTACCAATTACACCAGATTCTACCAACAAATCGCGTAGACCAGCATCCGAAAAACCGTTTGCCTATCACTGAAAGGAATGAACATATTGTATGAAAGGCTCCCAAACGGAGAACAACCTTTCAAGCTCATCTTTTTGCTGCCACTGGGATTTCCAACGCTTTTGCATATATGGCTTGATCAAATACCACTACTACATCATCTGGTCAAGCTGATCTGCCATGTTCAGAGACCGTTTCAGAACCGTATACACGGTGCTAAGTTCAGTGGGGCTCGCGTCAATTACCGGACAATAACCTACTGTGCTCTGCCTTGGAACATTGTTATCTGCCACTGTATTGAATGCTGACCAAGCCGGTATTATTTGGGCATTGTCATTCGTGCTTGAAGTGTTGAATATACCATCTCCTATATTCCTTCGACACAAAAACCATCCAAAGTCCTTGTACTTTGCTGACAAAGTGCTGATATCCGTATGCTCATCCAATGATGTAGAGTAGCATATAGCATTGTCCGGCAGACATCGCTTACCAGCATGGAATGTATGAGCTACATTTGAACTATTAAGTTCTAGTTGTCGTGAATTGCCATCAGTGCTAACATGCTCATTCAATGGTTTTGTTGCACATGTATCAACAGTTCGCATGTTGAACATATTGTATAACAACATTGCATAAAATATAGTATTTAATAATTCATCAGAATGAATCAAACCTAGTACATTTTAGTTAAAATTTGTATTTGGCCGCCATCTTGGATTTATGCAAATGAGTAATTTGACCAATAATATTTTCACATTCCAGACAACTTCAATGGGTTTCAAAAAAACGCTTACGAGCTGTTAGAATGATCAAATACAATATCCACAAACGATTATTTAACTCCATATGACAATTGGCAGCCATTTTGAATATATGCAAATTAGACTCACTTTGGACACTTTTTCGAGCTGGAAACATCGCTTATCGGTTTTAGGAGGTATTTTTCCATAGGAAACAATAATAAAACATAAGCCACCCCTCGGGCCCTACGAAACCACTTTTTTGCTGCCTCAAGTGATAGACTAAGACAGTAGTTGTTAATTACTCCAATTAGTCCGGCAGCCGGGAGCTTAACCTTCCTTTGAATACCATATTTTTTTTAATTGCCGATTTTGTAAGTATAGACCTACTAGTCTTAGAATCCGACTGATGACACTTTGTCATCCTTGAGGCATTTTTTATATTAGCATGAATCCAAGATGGCCGCCAAATATCGTTATTATACCTATTATCGTGCCTAATATTGTACTTTAAAAATAAATAACGGGCTTAACGCACATAGTAAGATATTGCGAATATATTATGACCCAAAGCCATGCTTATTTTTTTTTTATAAATCCAAGATGGCCGCCAAAATTAAATTTTTAATCACCGAATACAAAAATACTGAAATATTTAAGTAACTATGAACTTCAAAATCTCAATTCAATGGTCATAATTAAATGATTGAATGATTGAATACTTTTCAATACTTTAATAATTTGAAAATAGTATAATAAATCCAAAATGGCCGCCAAACATGTCCGTGTTGGCAATACGCGGTCCTTGTGTACACTAATTCAGAATACTCGGGCATTGGTGTGCCATACAGTATCAGCGCATTTATCACACTCAAATCTAGTTTTCATCTGCACTACAATGTAATGATGGTGTAGCGACTGGAAATGTATACCAGCTTACGACTGTTATATCGTCTCCTTTTGTCACAGACCCAGTGCTACTATTGTAACAGGTGGTCGCACGGCATACACAAAATACAGTGCATGGAAGTTTTTACTTACTGCAACGGCATTTCATTGTTTTTCATGGCGTGTCTGTACTGCAAGAACATTTGATTTGGAGACCCATGATCCTCTGATATATGATGTTAGTGTCAATAACATTAGTTTCCCCTACTGTGATGTGCTTCCTTGTTACTGACATACTTTCAACTTTCTTCGGGATTGTTTCCTGAAATCCTTTTGGCCAGTTTCGCTTGAAATCATCCTACCTACCTACCAATGGATACTGCCTACCAATGGATACTGCATCATGTACATTCACCGACGATGGTGCTATACAACCACTAACAATAATCACATCACTGTCTGGATGCCCTTCTGGGTTGAGTGGATCAATACAAAGTTCCAATTTATTTCATAGTCTCAGCCTGTCATTTCCTCCTTATGATTGCGAAGACCTTGTTTCCTGTGTGGGATATTCTCATCACCCATATGAGCAATATCGCCGACAATTTGACTGCACGCGTGGAGACCCAAAGCCCATGTTTTAAGGGCCTGTGGCTTTAACGTTATGCAAATAATGCCCCCTTTGCCATGCCCATACCTCATGAAAGTGGTCTCAATAAACATATCGTTCCAAATTCCATTCCAGGAGCCATCAATATGCCGCTTGACGTGTTCGCCAGCCATGAAATGGCCCAACGTTGTCTTTGGCATTTTCTTCATCGATTCCAAGTAATAGAGGCCATATCGCGCATAATTGATATGTATTGCGGCGAAAAAGTATGGGATCATCTGACAAACAGTATTCAGGTGCAAGGACCAATCACCACCTTAATGTCAGCAGCACATGCTTGATTAACAAATCAACCCACAGTTTCGTTGTATTGCTTAAAAGGCATCGTCGTATCCGCCATCAATGTTCCAACTTATCATATAAAGCTGATCAACACGTGCATCCCACCTAATCACATAATTACATTAGAAACTTTCTCCGGATACACCCACATAACATCTAGAGCTACACGATACAGCTGTTGATCACATGTGAATACTGTATACGCCTGGCCAGTCGGTGCCGTGATTCTCTGAGCTTCTACCAACGAAGTCACCATTGTATCCGGATCAGCAGGCGGCATATCTATAAGAGGCTGGTACAGTGCAGTTTGCGTTTTTGTTCCACCGTAGACAACACTTGCAAACTGAACGCGAACGCAACGCGAACGCAACGGTTTGCTGTAACGTTGTATACGTTGTTTAAACGTATAATACGTTTCGTACACGTGTACTACACATTGTCACTTGCAAACTCAACGCGAACGCAACGCGAACGCAACGGTTTGCTGTAACGTTGTATACGTTGTTTAAACGTATAATACGTTTCGTACACGTGTACTACACATTGTCAAACAGTTTAGTTTAAAAGCGTTGTATACGTTGTTTAAACGTATAATACGGTTCGTACACGTGTAATACACATTGTCAAACCGTTTTAAAGAGTGTAATACGCTTAGCTTCAAGGCGTACAACACGCTTTGGCGTATACATATGTAGCGAGGTGAAAGCGTTGAAACGTGTACAACGCTTTACCTGGAAGCGTGTAGCTATATGAAAGCGCTGAAACGTGTACAACTGTTACACGTTTTAACGCGAATACCTGTTCGGCCCCGATCGCTTCGAGGCGGCCTTGTTTCGTCCCTTTTAAAATATCGCGAATACATGTACCTGTTCGGCCCGGATCGTTTACAGGCGGATCGTTTCGCACCTACATGTACCACCATTCCGCACATGCGAATTATTGTAAGGCAGACTCATTTCGCCCCTGATATGGAAAATGAATTATACGGGTGTAAACAACAATATATTGCAGCTCCATTATAACGCGATGGTCGGGGTACGTTGTATAGTGCTCTCGATAGACAGACGCATTATACAATGTATAATGCTCGCGATCAACAGGCGCTTAAAAGGATTAATTGATAATAAATAATGGTCATGTGTCCTGCCTATTCATGCGGACGATTAGCTGTTGATACGTGCATAATCCCACCGAAATTCCGCATGAACTCTGAATTTTGTGTCAACTTTTCAACACCATTTACGGAAAATATTTCTCGTGCTGAATGATGTCATACAATAAGCGCTTGTTAGTTGACACGGCTTCGTGTTATCGATTCTTTTGCACAAAGCAATACACAAATCTCGTCTGTGTAATATCACAGGTTGAAGTAACGGACCGAGGTCTATAAATACATTAAATATGCCTAAAATCTTCAATGAATGAAGAAAACAAATTTAATTTTTTTTATTTTACACCCTCCATATAAAAATTCATTTTTTTTGCTTCATTCATTGATGCTTTTAGGCATATTTAATGTATTTATAGACCTCAGAAATGGCGAGTCTAGGAACTCTCGTATCTTTACGCTGAAGCCAGTCTATTTCAGTCACTAATCCGCTATACACCTGTCCCACGCGTGTGTTAAGAAAAATCGATATTTGCAGAAACTGGATACACAGCCAGCTGCACACTGGTTTAACATGGATATGGCCCGCGGATATGTCAGAAATTACTTGGTGGTCAAAACCGGTAAATTTACAAGGTTTATAGCGAAATAGCAGCCGACTGGCAATTTTTCTCGGACCGATTTTTAAGACTAGTTTTCAAATCTCAATCGGTCTGAGAGTTCAAAAATCGGTCCAGAACCGGAAAACTGAAAGTTTTAGAAGCCCTGCAGTCTAGAAGTATATATACACACACGAAGAACGATCTGAGCATGCGCATTCTATTCGATACACGGTTGGCATACCAAAACGTGTAATGCGTTAAAACCCGTGGAAACGTGTTATACGCATAACACGGTTTCATCTGTACGGTGCTGTGTACATGTAGAAGCGTGTAACCGTTCGTCAAAGAAAGCGTTAAATCGTTTAAATGGTTTACCTTAGCGTTGTATACGTTTACAACCGTTTGTATACGTTTACAACGTTGTATACGTTTACAACCGTTGTACACGGATTACACGCTTTTGAAACTCAATGCGTTGAACACGGTTTGTTCGACTTTTGCGCATGCGCAAGAGTGGGGAAACGCAACGCATGGCCGAAAACGTATTACACGTAGACGACACACGGTTTGAAACGCAACTAACGGAAACTCCACTGATACGCAACGCACAACACTTTGTACACGTATAAACCCGGAACATTTTGACAGAAACGACTGCATGATGCCTGTGCAAGCACTTTCAGGTGCAACATAGCTTGTTTGCTAACTTCAGCTGGCATTTCAGGTTTTTTTACCACCTTTATAACGTTCAATGGGGACATTATGATCTCTTTCGTGTACATCAGACTTTGATATGCTGTGAAGTATTTCAGTTGCCCGGATGTCGTATTTTGTGTCTCGTCATTGGCTGTGTTACAATAAGTTCAAGTGAATGTGTAGACAATTTCCCATTCTGCGAGGCAATGTCTGCATCGAATTTGTCTGCCACAACTTGCACCAAACCTGCCCTGTTATCGTGAATTCCAGCCAAGCCTTGTTTCTTGGTCTGTGCTACTGCTGCTGATTTCTTGAAACATAATACCTCGTCGTAGGAACAAGTAACCTGAAAGTCGTGAAATTGGTTACATATGGCTTTATAATCTCTCACAAGAATGCCTAAAGCCGCTTGCAAACTAATGGATTGATTCCGCAATACGCTGGTAATTATATTACCAACAAGCAGAGCAGGAATAGTTGCACACATTTTTGGGGACTATGAAGTAAGCAAAGTCTGGAATGTTCGGCTCACAGACCGCTGAGCTATGTCCTTGTCAATCCGGGTATTGTAGTTCTTGTCTAGTGACAGAGAATTTATGTCTTTCATAATGTGCTTAATTACTGTCGAGATAGAAATATTTATATCATCATCCTCATCCGGTACCAACTTGAGAAGGTCTGCTGTCCTGCTCTTGCAGATAACAATGCTTTCTATACCAGGAGAGGAGAGCGTTAACAGTTCATCGCAGAAACTGTCAGATAGTCTTGATAATACGACTCGCATCGACATCGTACTACCACCATATAAATCCTTCAATCCAGAACAATGGGTCACCATGAAAAAATATTCAAGAGACAATTCCGTTTAAAGATAAGAAAAAGTTCATTCAGCCAACGAATAGTAAATACCTGGAATAACTTGCCTGAAAATGTAGTAACCGCGGAAACAATAAACCAGTTCAAGAATAGACTGAAAAAAGCCTTGAAGGACAATATAATTCAATATGATCCAGACTGTTACCAAATAAATTGATTGTGTCAATTGTTGGCAGGGTTTGTCCTGTTACACCGGTGATACATGCATGCAAATAGTTTTAATGACACAAAACCAATGTGCGCAGTCCAGGAAGACATACCAATGTTGACGAAAAATAAAAGATACAGTAATATGATCAGCTTAAATTCATGAGAAATCACAATTACATGTACTGCGTGGTGAACGTAGGTTTTACAGAAAACCATTATCTGAATATGTCAAGTGATACAACTGCTATAATTACCGTTGTACAGTGAAACCTCTATAAACCGGACACCATGGGAGCTCCCCAGGGTGTCCGGCTTAGAGAGGTTTCACTGTAAATCAGGCATTTGATCATTCTGAGCCATAGTTGTGTGCTATGCGATCATGAACGGAATTATCACCGGATATAAATGAACAAGAAACTCATAAAAAATAGGATCACATGTCTTTTCGTCCGATTTAGAAAGGTTCCACTTACTTACTCTGTAAAATGGAACCATTATTACTGGTGTCATGGATCTTTGTATTCATTAACGTCAACCGTACTTCCGGGCTATCTCTATTCAAATGGCCGACATCGGAGCCAACAGCTAGACACAGCAAGCACGGCGTCAGCCTCATCGAGTGTATGAATATGTGTTGGAGCAGCGAACGCTGTACTCACATCCGGTATCACCGGCGCTACCACCGCTGTGTCATGAAGACGGTGGGCCCAATGAGAAATCAGGCGGTCATTAGAGGGCGGGCTATCGGTTCATCACTGAAGTTAGAATGGGACGAAACAATGGTGGTACGTATATCTTTATATGTACAAGCCATCGTAAAGTTTCACCACTTCGTGTGTTTGACAAATACAGCAAATAGTATGACAGTAAACCAATACAATTTGGTGCAATACATAATAGACAGATATCAGGCCCGTACGCAGGATTTTCTATTGGGGGTGCGTCAGGGGGGTGGGGGGGGGGGTGCGTCAGGGGCGAGCCCCATGTAGTGGCGACGCACCGCCCTGACATTTTTTAAACCTAGATGGCATGAAATGCACTCTCCTGCATTTTATATCATTTAAATTCGGATTTCAACGGTGGTAAATTGTGACATTTTCATGCAAATTACCTGTATATTAATGCATTTCAAGATTTGTTGAGATTACTGTTTGAAAAATAGCGGACCTCGGCGAATTTAGGGGGGTGGGGGGGGGGGGGGGTGTCGTACGCACCCGTCGCAAACACCCCCCCCCCCCTGCGTGCGTACGGGCCTGGCTATGACAAAGGCAAGCTATAAATATTATGCCAGCAAACTGTATAAAAGACGAGATATCTGAGCATTGCTCCCATCAATCTCAAAATAAATATTTTGATGTGTAAGCTTTTCAATCTGATGCACGGCCTATATTAGTGTACACATTGCCCATGGGCAAAGCCATATTCACTCGCATAGTAGGCGAGTAGGCAGGTCACTCAGGTAACTGCTTACATGTCACTGTATTTGATAGCTAATAACAGAGTACAGTAGTGGGTATATATGGTATATGTTGTGTGGTTTGCCAGGTAATACTGATGGCTGGAAAACACAAAGATGGCCAACTTGGCCATCAGCATAATCAATTATAAAATGTGGAATTATTTTTTATGCAACAAGTGATTTTAGTAAATTGGTCATGCAGAGAAATGAGGCAACCCACATGTTTCCTAGCGAAGTTCTAGAGATCGATGCCGGTGCTGATGTAAATACTAAATCAGCAAAGAGCGTAAATACTGCTATATAGTTATAAAATAAACAGAGAATGTGTTGTTTTCAGCGTAAGATCGAATTATTTTGCATCTCGTGAACACCAAACGTTATATTTTTTTTCAAAAATATTATGGCTGCTGCTCACTCGATGAAAACAAATTCGATCTTACACTGAAAACAACAAATATCCTCTATTTATTGCATCGAGGCAACTGCCTCGTGAGCGTACATACATGGCTATAATGATAATACACGTACAATACAAGATGAGAATACTACTATAGGGTTAACTGTATTGTAATTTTGAAATTTGGGACGTATATCAGAAACTGATAGGTCGGAAAATCTGTTTAATGGCGACGCGCTAGCAGAGCCATTAAACATGTTTTCCGACCTATCATTTTCTGATATACGACGCAAATTTCAAAATTACAATGCGGTTAACCTATTTCTAATGCACTCCTTTATTACTGGTGTAGGAATACATATTGAAATAATTTGCGACCGTTCATCAACAATGATATACCTGTAATGTATGATCAACAGCCAATCAGATTGCGTGATATGTATAGAGTGCATTAGAATAAATATTTACACAGTCCTTACATTCATAATGTAAACGCCTATTCAACGTATTACGTTTATGTCACAGTACATTACATTAGCCCCACGTGACGTCGCGCGACGTTGTTGATTCGTTACAGTTTGTTTGACGTCATTAAAATACATGACGTTCATCGTCGTTATCAATCATGCTATTGACCGGCAACGTTGCTGTTCCAGCAATTGCAACAAATTGACGCAAAATAATAGTATTCTTTATTTTAACGCCATATTTGCTTATTTACATTTTTTAAAATGCAGTGTAAACATAAATAACAAAAACCATGGGCTGTTGCGTTTACTGGAGTGAAAAATACATGTGGTCTATTTAAAGTTTTCGAGGAGTCCATCGGACACCACACACTTTAAACAAACCAAATGCATTGTAAACCCCAGTAAACGCAACGTACGCACGTCGCACACCCCCCCCCCCCCCCCCCCCCCCTGCGTACGGGCCTGGCTATGACAAAGGCAAGCTATAAATATTATGCCAGCAAACTGTATAAAAGACGAGATATCTGAGCATTGCTCCCATCAATCTCAAAATAAATATTTTGATGTGTAAGCTTTTCAATCTGATGCACGGCCTATATTAGTGTACACATTGCCCATGGGCAAAGCCATATTCACTCGCATAGTAGGCGAGTAGGCAGGTCACTCATGTAACTGCTTACATGTCACTGTATTTGATAGCTAATAACAGAGTACAGTAGTGGGTATATATGGTATATGTTGTGTGGTTTGCCAGGTAATACTGATGGCTGGAAAACACAAAGATGGCCAACTTGGCCATCAGCATAATCAATTATAAAATGTGGAATTATTTTTTATGCAACAAGTGATTTTAGTAAATTGGTCATGCAGAGAAATGAGGCAACCCACATGTTTCCTAGCGAAGTTCTAGAGATCGATGCCGGTGCTGATGTAAATACTAAATCAGCAAAGAGCGTAAATACTGCTATATAGTTATAAAATAAACAGAGAATGTGTTGTTTTCAGCGTAAGATCGAATTATTTTGCATCTCGTGAACACCAAACGTTATAGTTTCAAAAATATTATGGCTGCTGCTCACTCGATGAAAACAAATTCGATCTTACACTGAAAACAACAAATATCCTCTATTTATTGCATCGAGGCAACTGCCTCGTGAGCGTACATACATGGCTATAATGATAATACACGTACAATACAAGATGAGAATACTACTATAGGGTTAACTGTATTGTAATTTTGAAATTTGGGACGTATATCAGAAACTGATAGGTCGGAAAATCTGTTTAATGGCGACGCGCTAGCAGAGCCATTAAACATGTTTTCCGACCTATCATTTTCTGATATACGACGCAAATTTCAAAATTACAATGCGGTTAACCTATTTCTAATGCACTCCTTTACTACTGGTGTAGGAATACATATTGAAATAATTTGCGACCGTTCATCAACAATGATATACCTGTAATGTATGATCAACAGCCAATCAGATTGCGTGATATGTATAGAGTGCATTAGAATAAATATTTACACTGTCCTTACATTCATAATGTAAACGCCTATTCAACGTATTACGTTTATATCACAGTACATTACATTAGCCCCACGTGACGTCGCGCGACGTTGTTGATTCGTTACAGTTTGTTTGACGTCATTAAAATACATGACGTTCATCGTCGTTATCAATCATGCTATTGACCGGCAACGTTGCTGTTCCAGCAATTGCAACAAATTGACGCAAAATAATAGTATTCTTTATTTTAACGCCATATTTGCTTATTTACATTTTTTAAAATGCAGTGTAAACATAAATAACAAAAACCATGGGCTGTTGCGTTTACTGGAGTGAAAAATACATGTGGTCTATTTAAAGTTTTCGAGGAGTCCATCGGACACCACACACTTTAAACAAACCAAATGCATTGTAAACCCCAGTAAACGCAACAGCCCATGACTTTGTTCCTTAACCCTTAGCCCGCTATCTTAATTTTCTCTCGTCTGCCGTTTATTTTCAATTTTCCATTTGTATAATCCAAAACATGCTTTGACAGCACTTTAGAATATAATTTACAACATGCTTTGACAGCACTCCAGAATCATTTCCATTGGAAATGATTCTGAAGTGCTGTCAAAACATGTTTTTATTGAGAAATAAAGCAATTGCTGTGAGTAGCGGTCTAAGGGTTAAATATAATACATTCAGAAGCTATGCAACCAACACTGTCCTGGAAACGTTTCCGTGGATGGGAGCTGGCTATGCTAGGAAAGTGTTCTAACATTGCACCATTGACTATTATTCTGTACAACGAAAGGAATACGCCCATAGACAATGTCTGGCGGGAATAAAGTGACCAAAAAAGGCAGCGATTTAAAAATAGTTGTCAAGATCAGATAAGAAAACATGAAATTCCAAGACATATTCATGATATTTATAGGGAGAAATAAAAGAAATTGAATTCTCGTCTGCTATTTTTTAACTATTTATAGCCCACAAATTTCCCAGCATGCAAAGATTTAATACAGTGAGCAAACGTTGGTTTATTTAACTTTGGGGATATTCACAAAAATGTATTTCATGCAAAATAGGTGCACCTTGTTTTCTTTGGCAAATCTTGTCATATTTTATTTTCTGGTCGCCATCTCTGGTCATGTTATTCCCCACACATATTAAAGGTACATACCCACTCAGTAGGCACAAACTGTTCTTTTATCTGCGACATTTTCTGGGAAAATAAATATTCATTCACCATTACCACACGTATTGATTCGCTTTATTGTACATTTTATATCAAACATAACTTTCCACACTAATATCGGGGGCGATAACCGTGTTTCCTTAAACTGTTAACGGACATTATTATTTATACTCTGTATTTATTGTTTGATGTGCAATGATCATACATGTACTTAATAATTTGTCGAACATATTATTTTTTCAGGTGACGCATTTAATTAGTATAAATAATTAAAAACATACCATGCCTCACTTGCATATGAAAATAGCCTGATACCAACGCGCGTCACTATCAGTAAACTAAATATTACTAAATGATTATATCTGTCTAGCGGCCACTCGTAATCTTTAGAACCGGAGGAATAGTGACACAATTATACACGTATTTAATTCCTATAAAGAACAGTTTGTGCCTATTGAGTGGCCATGTACCTTTAATCGTCGTTATGCTGTAGAAACGAATATCGTGATCTTACAAACCCCGGCTTTTGGCTTCTGCGACAATTATAAACCCAGATAAGCATGCTCATCCGTCTGATATTGGACTGCGCTATTCGTTATAAGCCAACATGAACACAATCAGTTGCAAAGCACAAACTTTGAATTTAAGGCAACCGGCGTGTGCAGGAATGATAGTTTTATCATGGCGGAGATACTGGCTGGTCATTACGGCAGCAATGACGTCTTCAATTCGTTGACACGGATACAACTAAGGTGTCCGCCTCACCCGTGTCTGAAAGTAGAAAGAACGAGTGATTCAGGGTGTGACTGAGTGACAGTAGAAACATTGAGTTGACCTAGAGAATACCATTCTAGCTTATGTTGATATCAAGTTCATGAGGCAAGGCTAGGAAACGCGTAGGAATTCCGAGGCTCGGTTTCCGAGCCGAGCCTGCTACACGTGATATCAACAGACACTATGCTGATATTCTCTTTATCAGGTAACTATTATGCTAGCCGATGGTCAAATATAAAATAGTTTCCGCTGAAAAGAATGCTGACTTGATTGCGTTGCGTCATTACAGATGTTATTCGGCAACGTCATGTAACGCCGTTCGGCCAATACATAGAGAATAGTAGGTGAGTGCCGTGAATGGGAAAAAATATTTGGCAAGGCTCAGGAAACGGGATGGGCGAGGCTCTGCCGATTTCAATTAAAATCGGGATATTCGTACCTGTAGCCGATTTCAACACAATTGCAAAGTATACTTATCTAGCAAAGTATACTTTGAGGGAGTAATCATTTATTTTTTCCTGAAATGCATTATTTCATATAGAACTATTAAACGACTGCATATATGTGATGATTAAAAGTATGCAGAATTATTATACTGAATTATTACATTATCACAGCCAAAATGGCTGTGATAATGTAATAAATTCAGTATAATAAAAATAAATTTATCCTAAGATTGAAAATTTCTCCCTCAAAGTATACTTTGCTAGAAAAGTATACTTTACTATGTTGGTGAACTAGGCTACAGGTCAATACCTGATACGATATTATGTTATCAGTCAGTACGTATTGGAACTACAAAGCTCGTTACCTGATAAAACGATGTTAATTAGTTATAAACAGGTACGTGACATAAACTGCTAATAGTTAGTTTGTCACAGGGAGAGATAAATGTGCACATGTCAGTGATTCGAAGCCGCTGCTCATGGTTTACTGTACCGTCGCTCTACCGACTGAACTAGCCAGTCACTGATTATACATACTGTCTGACCGTAGTGAGTTATGTACCGTGACATAAGCCCCTGCCAAATAAATTGAAAGTCGTCCCGAATTCCATTTTTAATTCGTCTCTGAATTATTAAATTACATAGCTTGGGACATTAATTTATCAGTCACGGTCCCCCCAATGGGCGCCAAATGTCCCTATCTTACATTTTGGGGAGTAATTGTCATTTCTAGTGTTTTCACCCTTTGCATCCGATACTAGAAACGCGAATATTCGTGAATATGGGAAACGTTTCGATGTCCATGATAACTGCCTGAATTGATACTATGAGGAATTATATTGAGATACTAGTAGTATAGTGAGAGCTGTATCTGCCGTTCTTGTACTGGTGGTGCTACTATATACACGAGAACATGAGTAGTAGTAAGGGAGTCAAAATGATACCACTTACCGTGATATCATTTATAACCCTCTATAATACCCCCACCACCCCCGACAAATAAAAAAAATGGTTAACAAGGAAATTGTCTCCCGACAGCAAATTTATGAATTTTTGGAGAAAATGATTTTGAAAAGAGGGAGTCAAAATGATACCACCTCCAACCAAAAGTTGGTGGTGGTATTGTAGTCCCAATTATATTGGTAATTGACTATTGAAAAAATATATTGGTGCCATAAATACATCATGTTTTTTTCACATCCAATTGAACAGATACATTTCATAGGTTATAATGAAATATTATTAGAGAAAATGGATAATACAATACAATTGGAATTGAAAGCTTTTAATGCCTGTGTTGAAGAAGTTTACGAAGAATACGGGGGTTATAGTCCTATATATACATTCTATAAAATGAAAACACTAGGCGATATCGAATACATGAAATATCAGCGTAATTTATTACGCTCCGATAAAAACGTTGCATTTACAATATTATACCGGCAATTATGCGAACTATACAAGAGGCAAATACAAACATTAAGACGGATAATGCGTATCGGATATGAAACTAGGGTGTATTATATAAAATTGTTAAAACCCACCGATTCGTTTATACGATATCACTTATAAAGATATTGAGAAATTATTATTGAACAGAACTAATTAATTTATGTTGTAATCACAACACCAACCAGACGACAATGTTCCAATCACACGCGTTATGAACATGTAAATTAGATGTCCCACCTTACACGTATATTAAGTGTCCATTTATAGAGAGATTTACACGATTACGTCTTCCGGGATGTAAAATAAACACACTGTAATATATACTACACACACGGTTATTTATAGCCTTATCGGTGGTATGTAAACGGGCTATCGATTTACACAGGTGGTGTGTACACAGTTTATAAACACTTAGTGAGGGTTATATAATTCACGAATTTCCGGGATGGTTCGTTATTTAATTTTGTAAAAATATTTATAATTTAAAGCTGAACACCCCCTATTATATAGAAAACATATTAATTAATATAATAATTTATTAATTAATAATAAATAACAATTTTTTTCTTTCACCAGCATAGTTAGGTTTATATATGAGAAATAAACACATATATACATTACTGGGACGCTAGCAGTAATCTCAAAAGTGAGGCAGGTTTCGCCACATGTACTTCACTCTGGCCGCTCTACACATTATAGCGGATGGAGGTAACGAAGGGGAGAGGTCTGCGGTATCGGTCCAATGATGGGGTGGAGGAGATGTGAGTGTAACACACCTCACTAAGCCTAAAGAAAAAAAAAATAGAAGAGATTTAAGTGAAGGCTTAGTGGGGTGAACCCAGAAGGGTTTTGCTGGCGCGGTTTCGATCCTCGGTGGGACCTAAAACTTTTTTTCTTTTTTTAAAATGTTAATAATTTTCCTAAAATTAATTAATAAATTGTTTACTGCACCAATATAATTAATTTTATAATTAATTTAAAGAAAATTATAAAATTAATTATTTAATAAAAATATTAATTTCTTCCGACTTTATCTCCAATTTTTTCCCTAAATTTATCCCAATCAGTACTCTCAATCTTGGGCATGGTGGCGCGTGCTTTGATTCTAATATCATTTTTTAATTTTTCATATCTCCCCATTTCTTCCACCACGGATTCAAACTCTAAATTTGATATTTTCTTATCGGTCAATGCTTTGGACACTATAACGTCGATGCTATTTTTCTTAGACCCGGCGAGAACGGATATTCTATCATGTTTTCTACATTTTTTCTCGAGTTTTCCACCCGACGCCCTAATTACCATACACAACAACCCAGAAACGGACGACACCGCACATAAAATCCCCGCTACAGGAACCGTTATAATGGTGGATATAGTTGCAGCTGTCCCCGCCCCACACAACACAGAAACACTCGCCAGAGCCGTGCTAGATGCTTCAGCCATGTTCACCGCACGCCTATATTTTTTAGCGTTTCTTTTTCTATTTGTATATTCTCTAACTAAAATATCCTGCATAGCGACGATATTATTCAACCTAAAATCTGAACTTCTTTCGTTAATTGGATACAGTGTTGATGGAGTGGTATTGACAATTGGAAGCGGTGATTCGTTCATGATTTTCAATATATTAGTATTTACAAATTAAGTTCAATTAACAATGAGACAATAGTGGAAGAACTCTCTGGGTCATCGATTTTCTTAAAAAAGTTAATAACACTACCTTCGGAAAGTCTAATTAGATCATAACCGGCTAACGAAACCACCGACGAACTATCTCCAGCGATTTTAGTGACTCCCACCCCCCGTTCTTCCCCATCTACTACAAGATTTATCGTGACCGCGCCCACAGGTTTACCACTAGCATTAACCGAGCAGACCGCCATTCGGAGAACTGTACCTGTAGCTGTCATGGCGTATCCCCCACATTTATTACTCGCTTTGGCACCGAACGAATATTCATAGAGCCCCTCAACCAATGGGCCCCGCTTCTCAGCCCAAACTGTTATGACACGTTTTTGCGTTTTCCTTGTTTGCAACAATCCGGCAACCGCCCCGATAGAGGTATGGGCCTCAGTACGAATCATATAAGAGGCCTCCTCAAGAGCTTTGGTCGCGGCTCTACGAACATGTTTCAGTTTATCGGAAACTTCGGTTATTTTTCCGTCTAGTTCGGTAAGTGCAGCTTCTCTGCTGAGAGAGTCCTCTAAGCGCAACGCATCATAAGCCTCCGTAATGGTCGCCTGGTGGCCTTCTAGGGCTTTTTCAACACCCAACCGGGCCTCTTTTTGAAATTCAGTTATTTTTCCGTCTAGTTCGGTAAGTGCCGCTTCTCTGCTG
Source organism: Conchocele bisecta (assembly GCA_029237695.1). NCBI lineage: Eukaryota > Metazoa > Mollusca > Bivalvia > Lucinida > Thyasiridae > Conchocele > Conchocele bisecta. Next base: position 32,197,998 of record CM055271.1, read on the forward strand.
AGAGAGTCCTCTAAGCGCAACGCATCATAAGCCTCCGTAATGGTCGCCTGATCGCCTTCTAGGGCTTTTTCAACACCCAACCGGGCCTCTTTTTGAAATTCAGTTATTTTTCCGTCTAGTTCAGCAACCGCCGCTTCTCTGATGAGAGAGTCCTCAGAGCGCAACACCCCATAAACCTCCGTAAGGTCCGCCTGGTGGTCTTCTCGGACTTTATCAATACCCGTTCGGACCCCCTCAACCCCCAACCGGGCCTCCTTTCGAAATTCGGTTATTTTTTCGTCTAGTTCAGTAAGTGCCGCTTCTCTGTTGAGAGAGTCCTCTGAGCGCAACATCCCATAAGCCTCCGCAATGGCCTCCTTGTGGTCTTCTCGGACCCCCTCAACCCCCGACCTGGTCTCTTTCAGAAATTAGGCTATTTTTCCGTCTAGTTCTGTAAGTGTCGCTTCTCTGCTGAGAGAGTCCTCTAAGCGCAACACATCATAAGCCTCCGCAAGGTCCACCTGGTGGTCTTCTCGGACTCCCTCAATCCCCAACAGGGCCTCTTTTCGAAATATGGTTATTTTTCCGTCTAGTTCAGTAAGTGCCGCTTCTCTGATGAGAGAGTCCTTTAAACGCAACGCATCATAAGTCTCCGTAAGGTCCGCCTGGTGGTCTTCTCGGACTTTATCAATATCCGACCTGGCCTCTTTTCGAAATTTGGTTATTTGTTTTCCTAGTTTGGTAAGTGTCGCTCGGACTCCCTCAATCCCCAAACGGGCCTCTTTTCGAAATTCGCTTATTTTTTCACCTAGTTCGTTTAGTTCCGTATGCGTTTCTTCACGACTTTGTGTATTCACAGCCAGGGCATATTCTCTAAGTTGTGATAGTAGACTCCTGTGAATATCGTCCGTGGCCGCCGATATAGTTCTATTGATCAAGGCCTTTGTTTTTTTGGGTAGTTAAAAAGTCACCCTCTGTCGGGATGAACCCCCCTTCTGTCGGTTCCAAATTCTTTGAATTTGTCACCCAATCGGAAGAACTACCTGGTCCGTATATACTCATTTTCAATAATGTTGATAATATATATATATATATATATATATATATATATATATATATATATATATAAATTACGCACGTGCGTTTAATTCTAAAAAATTATAAAATTAATTAATTTGAAATTTCTAGGACGACCGAAATCGGGTAATCGTTCTTCAACTCTCGCCCTTTATCATGAAGAATAGAAATCTTCAACTCGTGGATGTGTCCCGATTCCAAAACTTTCATATCGGGGTGTGGGAAGTCTAAGGTCACAGTCTCCCCAAAGAAACAGTCGCTGGCGGGCACGGTTTTCAGTAATGTGATGGGAGTGCCGTCTACCGTGTTGTACGATGTGTTCACCCGATCCAGGTGCACCCCGAGAGTTTTCGTGACGGCGAAGTTTACTGGGTTTGTGCCTACGTGTTCGCCAGGATCAAACACTCCGTCATCGTTGTAAGGGTATGTTATTTTAAATCCTAACATTGAGCCCAACCTCGGTGAGATCCTTAAACGCTTCTCAACGGACACTGTCGCAAGCCCCGTGGCTTTCGAGACTGCGAGAGTGGCTACACCAGGAATCTTCGCCGCGACAAAAGCTTGGAGATCTCCGAAACTCCAAAGACCCTTAGGTACTATGGCATCTGGAGTTCTACGAAATCCTGAGGGATCTGGAACATCTATGGCGTAGTTTCCGAAAGCCACAGGGCTTACGCCCTCGACTTCTAATGTGAAAAACTCGAACGTTTCAACGTTTTTCCACCCGACCGTGAACTTGATTGATCTAAGGCCTACCCGGCGTTGTCCGCAGCAGTTGTCTATTAATTTTTGAAGTTCACAACTCCCTTTTTGAACATTAGTGATAGTAGCAAACATAATAATATCTTTCAATGGATACAAAAGCATTTAGCTTTAACTCTAATGCAAAGTACGCGGTCGGTGGTTAAATACACGCAAAAAGACGTTGTTAACCGCCTTGTACACCCAACCGTAACGGTTAGACCGACAGTGGCTTTGCCACCAATTTCCCTAACATCTTTGAACAATATAGGCTGCCCAAGATTACTACGATGGAGGCGGTAAACGGGTGGAAAGCAACACCGATGCAGTTTTGGCAGAACCAAATAAATTTCGCTGTATGGTGCGCAACAGCCGGGTGTGGAGTTTCACATAAAGACCATCTGACATCCAAGAATGTCATACTCCGAAGTGTCTACAACTTTCACGCGTATTATACTATTAGGAGGATTCTCAAAGAATAGGTATTTCACTACCTCAAGACGACGCCTGGGATCCCATTTCCAACGCATACGACCGTATGGCGTTTGAAAGACTGTGTAACGAATTTAACGTTTCAAAAGACGCAGACTGGAGACAGAAAGCATTTCCTACCAGCACCGGCCTCGGGGACGTTCTCATTCGGGGCCAGTCCGGGAATTGGACGCAGACTGATTTTAGACACGATCACTCCGGCGACCACATCGTCAGTCGGAACGCCGGGAATTTTGACCCCGCGACTATGACTTTCGGGCCGGAAGTGTCTGGAGGTCGGCACTGTGGCGTGTTTTCTTGTAAAATGTTACCTCCGAAACGGGCTCACGTCGATTACATACAGCAGGCTGCTGAGGTTCAGGACGTGTGGGGTACTTTTATGTTAGATACGGGTCTAGGGTTCACGCAGGCCGGGGTTACTTGTGTCAACGACTCAATTCGCACGTACGTCTGGGCCATCCTCGGCGCACAGAAGCAAACTCGCAGTTCTATACTGGGCACGGGAACGGCGTTTGATGCACAAAAACAATTCTTGGCACTTGTAGAGGACGCTATCTCAGCTAGGGTGGACCTGGAGAAGGCGATCCAGAATTATCAAGACGTTTTGCAGAATGCCAGCACTCCAGTAGACAATGTATTTGGAATAGGTCTTTATATGGCGCTGAGCAATATGATACTACGAGACGACCCGGTTGACGGTTACAATAATCAGATCGTAATCGCCACCGCCAATCAAAAAATCGGCCACAACGGTAACGTGAACACGGATATCATCAAGCTCCCACCCAAGATGCCCGGGCGCGGAGTTGTAAGTGGAACCGATTTCATAAAAACCCCAAGACACAAAATGGATACACCTCCCTCAACACAATCGGGATTGAAGTTGAACCCAGTACCCCCAATTCACAAATTGGATGCACCATCGAGGTCCCCCAATCCAATCATCAACAATGTTGAAACAGCAATCGAGATTGGAAGCACAACACACGAGGAGGAGAAATTAGGGCTCGTCGTCGCCCTCGTGGCGATCGGACTACTCGCGCTTTGTTTTTAGGAACTCACGAGAGAGTAAAAGTAGGAGACCGGCGATTGCCACGATTAAAGCCCAAGTATTTTTAGCGAGCCATCCGGCTGTTTTTGCTAATATAGATAGCAAGTAAGAAACGATACTTCCGATCAGTCCAGGTAGTGCGGCAGCCGCCTTTTCGGCTAATTTAGCCAGGAGACTGGGGAGGGCTTTTAGTTGTTTTTTTACCCACTCCTTGGCTCCGCCGGATGGCGCGGGTGGTGGTGTGGGTGCTGGCGCGGTGGTGGCGCCGCACCACCAGTGAAAGCTAAAGAACTATGGGCCGATATAGTCATGCCGATAGCAACGAGGATGCTTGCTATCGTGACACCCTGCTCTCTGAACAGAGTGCGAAGACGCTCACCGAGTGTCGTCTCCTCGTGCAGGACCCTCGAGATTGTTTCACGGATCCGACTTATTTGGGTGCGGAGAGCCTCACGGTTAGTCGATGCAGCCTGCAAGCGAGCTTCTCTTTCGTCCCGCAACGACCGCAGGCGTTCGGTGATCCGCTCGGTAGATTCTCTATCGCCACCGGCTTCCTCCAGTTTTATTTCTTCTAGCGCGATATGTTCATCCAGCGACGAGAGTTTGGCGAGGTTAAGGACCAGTTCGCCCCGGACCGTTTGCATAACCTTATCGAGGCCCCGGAGTTCCCGAAGAGGTAACGGTGGGTCATCGTTGAGTATTTCGTTTTCGCTGAACGTGGTCTCCATCGTGTTAATAGCGTCGGTGGCTACTCGAGGGAGTTCGCTGAGCTCAACAGTTTCTATATCGGCGGCCGTCTTCGCCATCGTTTCGTCGGTAGACTGTAGGGCCTCTACAGTGCGGGTCGGCATGACTGTTTTACCACGCGCCCAATCTACGAATCCTAGTTCGTTCTTTATGATTTCGCCACCACCCCGGTTTCCGGCAATGGTGTTCAGCGATAGGGGTTTTCCGGTCCTAATGTTGACGATCGGGATATTTGATGATTTTAGTCGCAACCTACCGTTCAGATCCAATTCGAACTTGGAGTTGTCGCGGCCGGCAGATGGGACCACACCTTTTTCTGCCAAATTGTTGTAGTAGTCGTTTACAGCTCCCTCAAGTAATTCTTGACTTTGACCAACACTGCTGGTAGCGCCACCTATTTCCCCCAATTGCGATTGGATTTGAACTGGAGTCTCTATGAAGGGCGTTTCGTTATCATCATCATCATCACCATCGAGGTAATCGTCTCTGCCGATTTCATACATGTCATTATCGTAATCAGCCATCTTTATAATTTTCTTAAAATTAATTATGTATTAAAGACAAAACCATACGGGTTTAATATTGATTCACTAAATTATGTCTTCGAGTCAATACGGTCGCAAACTCAATCCATACCGCAGACTGCGTGAGCCCCTCGGGGCAAAAGGCGTGAGACAGAGTGTCGTTATTACGAACAACCCATCGACGATCGACCAGAACCAGCAGCTCTTAGTCCGATTCCCCAACCTCGAAGCTAACGACGTCATTGTGCCGGGGACTGTTCGCCTCGCTTTCACTATTTCGCTGACGTCGACTGACGCGGACCGAACTGTCGTTGAGAACTTGGGTCGCGCCATAGTCAAGAAGACCATGATAAAGATTTCTGGTAATGAGGTGATGTCGGTCGATGACAGCGACGTCTACCAGGACCTGTGGAAGACGTCGCAAGAGCGCGAAAACGCTGTCTATCAGGGTATTGACACCAGCAAAAATAAGAACGTAACCAAACTTAGAATCGGGGCTGGTAACAAGGCAGATAACAACGCGAGTGACAACGCGGTCGCGGGCGCTTACGGCAACCGCTTTTACATCCCGCTCGACTTCGAGTTGCTGGAGAGTCACATGCCCTAATATCAGAGTGCTTTGGCTGAACGCCTCGAATACGAACTAACGTTCAACGACTACGGCCGTGTTCTCATAGCCACCGACATGTTATCGACGTATACGATCGACAATGTTTCGCTGGAGTACAACATGGTCACGATGCCCGAACTCGCGCGATTGATCAGAACCCAGTACGCCGGGCGCGTTGCCATACTTTACGACCGAGTTCTTCGCCATGGCAAGATGACGAAAGACAAAGGCGACACATTGTGGAATATTAATGTCAACATACCCGCCCGCTCGATGAAAGGTATACTGATGTTGTTCGAGGATGCTCGGTTCGCGTTCGGTGCTAGAAAAACCGACATATTCTATAACCCCAAAATCACGAAGGTAGAGGTGACGATCGAGGGAGTCCCCAATCAACTCTACAGCGCGGGTCTTCGCGCGCACCAGCAGTGGGACGAAGTAAGAAAACAGTTTGCTGCCGGCTTTAAGCGCTCTCCGGAGGTTGCAGCAGTTGCCAAAGACCTGCATCTCTCGGCCGTCTCCCTCGCGGAGTTCCTGAATAACAAATACGCGTTATGGCTAGACATGCGAGCCAGCGACGATGACCAAATACACGGTAGCGGACGCCAAGTTGAGAACGCTAGCGAGGGTGTTACGATCCAGATAACCAAAGAGGCGGATGGAAATGGGCCATTGAACGTGTACTTATATATAATTACAGACGCACAACTCAACATCGAAGATGGTCGATACGTATCAGCGATCTACTGATTTTAAGAAAATTAGCAATCAATACCAATTCACGATTGGAGATGCTCACTCTGCCATAATATGTGGGCAGACAGGATGTGGTAAAACGGTTTTCATCCTCGACTTGCTCGAGAGGTCCTACCGCGGTGCCTTACGACACATTGTGATCCTGTGTCCCACTGTGCGGCACAACGAGACTTATCAGCGGCGCCAGTGGATATGGGACGACCCTGAGATATACGTTATTGACCCCGGCGACAGACTTCACGATTAGTTGCGTGGTTTATACCAAAGATTCCAGGGTGAGCCCACCCTATACGTGATTGACGATTGCTCAGCCAAGGTGGCGATGACCAAAAAGAAGGACATGCTCTCTGAGCTCGCATTTTCTGGCCGCCATGCTAGGCAAAGCGTTTGGATATCCACTCAAAAGTACAACGCCGTCCTCAAGGATCTGCGCGAGCAAACGAACTGGGTCGCCCTCTTTCACTGCAAGGACCGAGACTCATTCGATGACTGTCTTCGAGAGAATGACGTTATCCCAATGCGCGAGGAGCGCCTGGAGGTTCGACAGATGCTTTCGGAAACTAAGCACGCCAAGCTTCTGCTAAAGACTGATCAACCAACTACTTACGAAGTTATCAATTAATTAATTTTTACTTAACGCTCGTTAGTAATTGCCGAGTAAATGCTTAACAATTGCTGAACAATGCTTAGCAATTGCTGAACAATGCTGAACAAATGCTTAACAAATGTTGAACAAATGCTGAACAATGGTTAACAATGTTAACAATTTGGTGCTCCGCTGCGTGCTTTGTTGCGAGCATAATGGTGATCATAAGTATCGGGTTGTGCGCTTGGCAATATGTTAATGTGATGAGACTTGTTAGAATAGTTAAATTAATTTTAAGAAAATTAGCAATAATGAACTGCGACGAACTTCTCGATCAGCTAATGGAAGAAACCTCAACTCCGACTGCCAACATCCTGAAAGATAATGAAACATCAACTCCGACAGAGCAATCGGGATCAACTCCAACTCCAACGGCGGTTGGTATTGGGTTGAGTGCAACGACTCAGAATGAAAATGAAAATGCGGCGCGACGAGAGCGGCTAGCTGCGCTGGTTGCTGGGGGACAATCGGAGCATTATCTCGGTAGGCGTCTCTCAGTTTTTCAGGTGGGTAAGATGTCAGATGAGGAGATCGATAAAATGTATGCGCGATACGAATCTTGGTTAGGTGCGGAGATGACAAAAACTCTTGGATCGGCGGCTATTCATTTGTACGCAACCGCCGTTAGTATACTTCTCCCTATACCAAACACAGCGGGATGGATTGACGATCTAGAGACTGACCCTTTTATAGGTCACACTCTTAGAACAGCCTGCTGCTCAATTTATCACAAGTTTGGAATGTACTTAGCTCCGCTGACAACCGCGTTGACTACGGGTAAACACTGTCAATTTGGACATATATGCCCACGAACTATAAGCCATAATATTAATATCATAAATGACGACACAAGACACACCTGCGAGAGTGACGGAACAGCAATACCCGATCCAATCGCAATTGGAGTTGGACCCGATTGCAGCACTTCCAACTCCGATTGATCCTCCAACCCAATCGCGATTGGAGTTGGGGGTTGCACGACATAAAAACCCAAAAAGGCAGGTAGCTGGGAGGGCGGCGGCTGATACCTGAAAAGTTAAACAAGATAAAATACTCGCCGAGCTTCGAGAGGCTAAACAGTCGTTGCAATCGGGGACAGAGACAGCAAAACATCTGAAGACAGAGTAATCAGGTTCGACAGTGTTGAGTACAACAACACCCCAAATTCACGAATTGGAAGCACACTCAACACCCAATCGAGGTTGGACGAATCCGATTGAACCCCAATTCACGAATTGGAGTTGGGTTGTTGGTGGTGGTCTGGCAGTTGTTGGTGCCCTGTGCGTGTGGAAATACCCCCTATTACACCAATCCTTATCGAGAAAACAACCAGCCAGTGTTCCGAAGAAAGTTACGAAACACCAATCGCGATTGGATGCGCCCCATTTAAACATTGATCGCGATCCATTTTATATGCAATAATTATAATTATCAACAATGGCTGAACAAGATGGTAAAATGATAGTGAATGCGCTTTATCACGTCGTGGTGATATCGGGTTTCAGTATCGGGTATGCTCGACTATCAAAGATGGCTCTAGGAGGGTCCGCTCCCAAATTGGACTTTACTGTGAGAGACGTAGGGCTCGCGACCTTAGATGTAGCGGCCGCAGTTTGGACCAGAGATTATCTAATTAAAGCTGGAATTCTACCCGTTAATATATGGAAATAAATGGCTTCAATCGCAGTAATAGTAGGTGGTGCGCTTGTAAACGCATTGGCGTTCAGCGGTAGCAACTTTATATTATCGAAAATGAGAAGCTCGAACGTGGATGAGGAGCGCAAGCGTCACGATTTAGCTGTAGAACAACTCAATAGCGCAAAGGAAGTATGGTCGAAAAAACGAACCGCCCATCTGGACTGGGTCAACGAAGAGCTTCGCCGCGGAAATCACGCCGCACAAACTTTTCAGAACGTTGAAGAAACCAACCGCGAGTACGCGCTGACATATCCACATAAAAGTCTCGATCCAATGAAATTGGGACTGGATCGCGAGCCCCAACTTTCAGATTTCTATGTACCGTCAGAGCCCCAAAAAGACCGCGTGATCGCGTTCATCGTCGTGGGAATGGGTGTGGTGGGTATCGTCACCTACTATATCCAATCGAGATCTTAAATTAATTAATAATTTTTACAAAATTAATAATTATTTTAAATAATTTATTTTTATAAATATATATATATAGAACGATGTCAGTTGACGAACTTTATTTTGCTATGATTGATGTAGGCTACACTGCCCTTAAACACCGTATAGCTGGTGCAAAGGGTATGATTCGTCTGGCCCGAGATTCTCTCGAGACGTGGCGGGAGGACGAAAAAGCGGCCACACTTTTCGCAAAGCGGATGTTAGATTCCTCCACCAATCCCGGGGGATTGGATGAATTAGATTTTCCTAAGTTCTTTCAGAACTTAACCCCCAATCGCAATTGTACTTCCAACGAAGGTTTATTATTAACGACGCAGTTACCGGACGATCTGGCGAGGGCATGTTGGAGATTGTCCGATATATTAGAATACATCACATACGATGAACACGCGCAAACTTGATACCAAACTATCGGTTCGCCTAACGCGCAAGCTAGCGAACACATACTACAGCCCCCGCGGGTACTGGAAGGGACTCCCGGCCATCAAGAACCTCGCGGCAGCGACCAAGGTTTCAGAAAACGCTGTCAAGGAATGGCTCAAGAAGCAGGCCATCTGGCAGATCTATTTACCCGCGCCTCACAATATTCCGCGCCCGAAATTCGATGTGCCGGTGCCGAACCAAGTTCACCAAGCAGATCTCCTGTTTCTCCCTCACGATCGCGTCGGTCGTAAGACGTACAAGTACGCACTGACAATCATTGACGTGGCGAGTCCTTATAAGGGGGCTGAGCCGTTGGCCACTAAAGAGTCTAAGGAGGTGGCCGAGGCTCCTTCCCGAATATATAAGAGGAGTCCTCTCAAATGGCCGAATCTTCTCCAGGTCGATCCCGGCCGCGAGTTCATGGGCGCGGTCTCCCATCTATTGTCTAAGCACGACGTTTCCGTTTCCTGGTCATCCACCGAGACCAGGGAATCGTGGAGCGGTTCAATCGAACCCTGGCTGAGAGACTGTTCGGACACCAATACGCCAAAGAACTTGTAGACCCTCATTCGCGATCGACCGAGTGGGTGGCCAGACTGCCCACCGTGGTCTCCGCACTGAACGGGGAGGTGACCAGATTGATAGGTAAGAAGCCTGTAGATGCTATCAAGTTTAAAAGGGTGACGAGCAAGCCCTCTGCCGTCTCGCGCGGGCGACCCGTTGGTTTAGAGGAGCAACGGCTTCCATCGGATATTGACGTCCGGTACCTCTATCAACCGGGAGAGCTCGAAGGTGGCAGCCGCCGTGCGACTGATCCCGTGCAGTCTCTCAATGCATATCATCTAGATCGATCTATTACTAAACCTGATGAGCCCGTGCTCTACTATTTGGATGATGGGCCATCTCGAGGGTTTCTTCGCGAAGAACTTCTTATGGTGCCTTCTGACACCCAGCTACCCCCGGATCGTCAGAGTCTTTAGATTACTAATTTTCTTAATTTTTTCAAAATTATTAATTAAATAAATCATTAGAGAGGTTCTGTATGTATTCCGTCTGGTAACACGCGTCTTTTATCGTAGTATGCCGAGAGTCCTAATTTTTGTTGACAGTACATTTTCATAACGCCGTCTTTCATTTTAAATCCTCTATTTTGTGCTACATCTATAATGTGTTTTCCATCTTCTGTAGTTTCACTTAGTACTCGTTTATATCTATCCCAATTTAAATTGTTAGTTCTCTTGGACATTCCTTTCGCAGAGGTTTTATTAATCAATTCTTTAGAATTATCAAAATTAGTGGAATTAAATTTTTCTACAAAATAACACTTACTAGATAACGCTATCGCCCTATCTCCACTAAATTCCATTTTGAAAAGTCCGGGCTCTCTTTCGCTCCATTTATCCCAAGCCAACCATTTCTTTTTTTCTTTTTCAAACTCGTCTAGTATGTTAGGTCTAATCAATTCCTCTATCTTTTTTCCACTAACTCCTATATACATACTATCTATATCCATCTGTATTAATTCAAAGTCTTCTCTTTTTACGTATTTGTCTAGAAATTCGTAGTAAAATTCCAACATTCTCAATTTAGCTAGTTGATAAACCGCTATTCCACAATGGAATGGTCTCTTTACCGCACACCTGGGTTTTCTTGAAGATATTTCGTACGCATCTCCTATCTCTTCCAAATCGTCAAGGAATGCAGATCTTAATGCTTTGTCAACACAAGTTTCGTCACGAGTTTCCTAATAATTTCATTATGTCGGCTACTGGTTTCTTATTTGATTCTTCATCACCTGTTCGTCTTGCGGCTGTAACTTCTTTTGCGAACCATTCGAATGGTTTTCCGCTAATATAATCTATAACACGATGAACTCCAGTTATTTCTAGGCCGTGTTTTAAATACCATTTCAACAGTGGCGCGTACAGCAATACTTTAGTGGCGGTAATAGATCCCACCAATTTTTTTCCATCTCCTCTTGTTCGGCCAGTATCTTTTAAATATTTTAACATGTGTGTGGGAACTTCATCAACCTCTACTTCTCTGTTTATAAATATTGGGGACATTTCAGAAAACTTATCTTTTAAGTTGTGTGGAACTTCTATATCCACCTCCGCAAACCCAAACCAGTCTCCAGATAAAACTCTTTTACAAAACTTTTTAATAAATTTAGGGTTATGTGGTGTATCTATATGGTGTATAGTTTCTCTCCCACACGGCATCTCTTTATTTAACGTAGATAAATATAACGCGTTTGCATCGTACACCAAAACAGCCTTGCAAGGTTTGGAACCCACTCTAATATTTGAAACACCAGCTTCTGCATATCGTGTAGATACTATTGATGGACCGCCAACTAGAGCGTCCTTCATCATTTCGTATGTTTCTTCTTTTGGTGCATATAGAGCATCCTCCGGTATAATCGTCTTTGAAGATTTTTGTTCTTTAATGGTTCCTCTCAATAAATATTGTATAGCTACTCCAGGTAGTGTTATCGCATCTTTGAAAATATCCACACCTCTGTGTTTATAAAATTCACACATTTTTTCCACCGCTTCTAGGAACGGTGCTACATCTAAATCGTTGTTAATATTTCAACCAATCTTTGAAAGTTTTCATATTATTTTCTTCGAAAATTCTACGACATTTACTTAATTCTGTTTCATCTATTAACATTTTCCCAGATAGTTTGGAATACCAATTCTCTATATCCGGTAGTCCTGGGTAATCCAGTTTGTCTGGAGAATCGAACCACTCATTAGGAAAGAAAGATTTCTGTCCTTTGCATTCGTAGGCTTTTATCCAACTATCGTAACACCAGGTCCTAGATAAAGTATTACATCAAGAAATCTAAACTCTGGAGTAAATAGAAATATTGTTGCGTTTGCACGTTTTCCGACCATTACTTTCTTTGTTGTTGATGCCAGTTCGCCTACTAGGTATTTCTTTATTAAGTTTATATCGTACTTACTGCTGTTAAAACCAATAACCGGTACTTGCTCTATCCACTGTTCGATCTTGGTGATTTGGTTTTTACGTAAATGTTCTGTATTAAACCCATATCTTGACCACACCACACTTCTTCTCTTATAGCTTTTCCCCTGACCTTCAAATCTTCTACGAATTTTTCTATAAGTTTTGCGGGATCTTTATCACAAATATGAGTTACTGTTCCTGAGAAATTATCTCCTATGCTAACGCTTACCGGAACGTGCTCGGCTTCGTACTCTAGATTATTACCGAGAGTTTCAAATTCTGGGTTGAGATATGCCTCAAAATCGTATACTATCTGATATGGATAAAGAGTAGTGTCGCAACCGATCTTTATGTCTTTACCCGTTCTTTGAAATTCGCATTCCCACATAACTACTAGGTTGAATTCTTTGCTTCTTCTAATAAATGTATCTCTTCTCATAGTGGATGCGCGTTCTTCTTTTCTATGCTTTGTATGAATCTCACACCCATGCCAGTAACAGCCGTGATATTGATATACGGTATTGGTTTCTGTACAGTATCCACACTGTTCGTGGTGAATGTGAATTCCCTCCCGCTTTTCCACAGAGTACATCCAATCGATCGCCCCATAACTGTTAGAACTTTTTGGGTAGAACGCTTTCTCGAACGACGAACGCGGGCGCTCTAAATAATTACCATCACATATTACTTTTGTCTCACCTTTCATACATGTTGGTCCGTGTCTCTTCATATGACTCGCTTTTGTTAATTTCTGCTTGCAATTATCGCAGGCGTAAATTTTAGATAGGTTTTTAAGGTTTTTTATCAGAAATGCGTGATTATTAAACAGTCCTATTGTCATTGGTTTATTACCTATTGCCTTATAGTGTGCTGGTACCTTTTTCAACCACCATACGTTACATTCGGTGGGTTGATATACTTCTATACCGATTTTAAAAAACTCTTCAACCTTTTTCTTCAACCACATTACTACCAAAATATTGCTTACTAAGTTCTTTCGCCTTTTCTGTACATCTGTCGGGTCTTTTATCTGTCATATGCATAGCTAGACACCTGAACAGACAAAGGTCGTCATTATACTTATCTAAAGAATACATACCTTTTTTTATTCTTCAGCCATTCTGGAAGTTCTCCTCCTGCTGCTTCTTTGGATTGTAGTCCCAAATCTATTCCCCTACTACCCTGTATTAGTTTTACGAAAACCTCTACCCATCTTACAAACTTCCACTTTGTATTTGGTCTGTCTATTTTATCGGACATTATTCGTGTTTGCTCCTTATCTGACAGCCATTTTTTAACGGTTTTCATTGATGATAGTGGTTCGCTACCGAGATTTTTGTGCATTATCATAGTTACAGGTTTTCCATTTTTAATTTCCTCCATATGTTCTAGCTTGTAAGAATATGAATATCTCAAATAAAAATTGGTTGTTATATAAGGAGCGAGTTTATCGGACATGCGTTCAGACCCGTTAATGCCAATGTTTTTACGAAAGGATAATGTAACTACCCGTCTTCCATTTTCTACCTTTTCCAATGTTTTATCGTGAGCCCCCAATATTTCTTCACCTTTTTCCACTATCGCGCGAACTATAGATTTTTTCTTATTATTTGGTATTTGGTCACCTGTGCGTCTAATTTGAGACAAATTATTGGTGCTTGAAGGTTTTATTACACTAGCCCTTAACTCCGCAATACTTTCTTTTTTAATTCTGTTACCAACTTCCTCCGCTTTGGATATATCATTAAATGCCCCTCTTTTATAGGCGCGGGTAAACCGCTTCATAAACACCTTATTCTTTGTGGCGTTTATCAGCTTTGTCAACCCCCTAACTCTCAACCGTTTACTATTAAATCCCTAGAGATTCGGCATCTCTTCTCAAACTTTCTATTTCTGCTCTAGTTTCTGGCGTTATCATATTTTCTGTATATACTTTTGTATATATACTTTTGTATAACCTATAAAATTTATCTGTTCAATTGGACGTGAAAAATTTACATCATTTTTTTTTCACGTCCAATTGAACAGATAAATTTCATAGGTTATATACATATATAATGGAGTGTGTGACTTATTGTAAGACGTTTACGTGTAAAGACTATCTACGAAGGCATCTAGCGAGACGTAGAAAGTTTCCTTGTGTCCCCCCACAATTTCAATGCCCCAGATGCCCTTGTAAATTCGTTAGTGCCCAAACTATTAGTAGACATAAGCAACTACGCTGTCAGGTGGCTAAAGGTGAACGTGGTAGACTAGAGCTGGTAGAATTAGTTGCTGATCTGCGAAATAAATTAGCTATATCGGAGGAGAAAAATGGGGTGTTGGAATATAAACTATTGTACTTGCATTAATGATTTCGACTTTTTTCAAAAGTCAATTACCAATATAATTGGGACTACAATACCACCACCAACTTTTATTTGGAGGTGGTATCATTTTGACTCCCTCTTTTCAAAATTATTTTCTCCAAAAATTCATAAATTTGCTGTCGGGAGACAATTTCCTCGTTAACCATTTTTTTTATTTTTCGGGGGTGGTGAAGGTATTATAGAGGGTTATAAATGATATCACGGTAAGTGGTATCATTTTGACTCCCTTACTACTACTACATGAGGTCATATTTCAAGGTTGCATGAATTGATACTATCAGAAATTGAATTGAGATGCTGAACATAATATATTACAGTATGCGCGAATGTTGCCAATTTCTTATTTCAAATTGCTTGAATAATGTACTTGAATTCAAGTAGCTTGACTGTCTGAGCCTGAGCTGTGCTATATCACATATATTTCTGTATATTTCACAGGGAGACATACAAGGTCGTGTAAGTCGCCCTGCGTTACATACAGAACATTCGGATTAAAGACTGGGGTCCTAAAATATATAACTATTCCACAAGTTTCTAAGATAAAAAGTGTTCGTTATACACATTATTAACTAATATTTCAATACATCGTTCATGGTTAGTAGTGGGAATCACCAGTTTATGTGCATATGAAGACAGCGTGATTAATAATAATTTATTTAAATAAAGTATGTGTATCAACTTATACACGATTGCTGTCGATATTTATAAAGTATAGTTTCTGTACACCAGGAATTGCATTCAATACATATCGACTTGCTTTGAATAACTATCGAATGTTATTAATCTTTTGACACACCGCCGTTATCTCCCATTACCTCAAGATTATAGATTTCCGTCATACAAATAATACAAAATAGTACCAAATAGTGTACCCGGTAATACCAAATAAACGCTCTTGGTTTATATTAATGACATCGCGAAATGCTTAACGAAAACATAAAACCCCTACAATACATCCTGATGTGCGGGCCCCATATTTAAATGGTCTTTTGATGCGACGTTTATGATACAGTTACATTGGGGTCTTACCGGCTGACATCCATACTGTGTGAAACGCCAATGTGCAATAAAGGAATTGTGGGTATTTCTCGTATGTCTCGTAGGGACATGCAATGTCGCTGTGTTCTACCGCCATGACGTAACCTGTATCGTTGAGACAGCCGTTATAGGCGAAGTTGATTAAAAATCGCCGCTTATCAAGTTTGCTCCTGGAATAGTATAGGAAAACACGATATGTTTTTATTGAAGTCCAATGATACCGGACGAACTTGATAAATGTCTAAAGGCTTGCAGCCAGAAGTTGCATTGCATGTCGCCGGGTCCTGCCGCCATGACGTAACCTGTATCGTAACATCAACATCGTCTATGCCGGCTGTCATGTCGGCTGTCCCAACGTCGTTGATATGGGACAGCCGGCATAGGCGATTTTGATGTAAAAATGCCTCACATTACGGACTTGCCTTAAATAGTGTAGGAATTCACGATATGATTGATGCATAAGTTCGTACGATTCGTCCGCATGTACGAGAAGATAATCCACGAGCTTTACCGAGCTAGCGGACGGATTATCACTCGTACTTGAGGACAAACGTGATCTAACTTATTTATCACATGTTCGTGCACATACCTTGTATACGAGCTGTGTTAATACAGAAACAACATCCGGAAATGTGTCAAGGATGTGATAAGTACAAGTTAGATCACGGTCCGTCCGCATGTACGAGGAGATAATACGCGAGCGTTCGCGGAAACGTGTCAATGATAATAAGAAGTCGAATGATACCGGACGAACTTGATAAATGCCTAAAGGCTTGTCACCAGACGTGTTGTACTTATATCCCCGATAAATTCTCGCATAATGTTGTTTTTTCCATATAATTTCAACCCAATGAGGGATCGGAGATATTTATATCCTGTTGAATTTATTTATAGAAATCCGGTCCAAAGTGTGTAGTGTAAATCCTTATTGCCTGTAAAAAGAACGTAGCAGGATTTGTAATTATTCGAAATAGTGTCGATCCAAATAATCTGCACAATATGGATTACATTATTTGCTGGATTATATTTTCACACTTATTAATGTTATTGCAACCAGTGTAGACTCAGATCAGACTCTGATCTAGACAGCATTGGAATGGATCTCTATAAATATATTTGCAAAGGGAAATAACTAGCTACGATCCCTCATGATATTATTTTTTAATTGACTAGCCTCATTTTAAATCCTCCTATTTTATTTAGATTCCAACAAATGTGTATCTACTCCAATGTGCGTATGATTTATGACGTTCTAATACCCCATTAGTATGCACTTTATAAATATCACGCAATGATCAGCCAATCAGATTGCGTGATATTTATAGAGTGCATTAGAAATGCAATTAATGATTGGGTGTGTTTGAAACAGTACAATTAACACCATACGGTTACTATAATAACACGTCATTGAACAGCACAATGAATTGATGTTATATACAAGTTAAACTGGTATTATTAACAGATTCGAGAAAAACGCAATGATTGTTGTCTTAGCCTGGTGGTGAATATAGAGAATAATAGGTTAGTGCCGTGAATGGGAAAACATATCTGACAACGGGATGGGCGAGGCTCTGCCGTACTCTGGGTAGGGTTAGGTCGAAATGTTCAGCATAGAACCAAAACAGTAACGTAACGTATGATACAAGCCATGTGATGTGTACCCAAGAAGTTGTGCGATATCTGATAGAAAGCATTTACAAAATTAACGATATATACCGTAAATGACGTCGGAAGTTGACGAATGTTCAGGGAAAATTGCGCATTCGCTGTGCCTGGTAGTGTATACATGGTGTTCGCAACTATCCAGGGAGCCGTTTCACTAAACTTCGTACGACTAAAATGTTCGTAAGTGCAAAATTATGATATTCTGTAAATTTCACATTAACATGTTTCCTTGTAAACAATTATTGGATTTACATTTATTGAGCATAGGCTGCATATGCAGCCTATGTTCAATAAATGTAAATCCATCAATTGAAATTTCCAGACGATCCTAAATTTGCACTTACGAACATTTTACGAAGTTTAAGTGAAACTGCCGCCAACAACATACCCAGCAATCGAGAAATAGTTGAACGGGCGCTGTGCTAGATCTGGGTACGACGACTCCATGATCCTAGTCACGTCGAACCAGTCGGTCAGCGTACTTCCGGTGCCGTTAAATACAACATAGAGGACTTCCACACCGCCTTTGTAATAGGAGAATTTCACCTGCAACAAACACGGACACTTAGGTATGTACCGAACTAGTGCCACACTCGGCGCCGGCGTAAACTGCACCAGTTTCCTGACGTATTCTCACTAAGCTCTACTTAGAGGTTTCGTATATACGCATTGTTCGTCTATTAACCGGCGCAAGAAATTTGCTAGGCGAAAATGTCTGTATCAATATCTTCTGCATGTAGCTGAATTGGAATTCGTCACGAATCCGGTGCCTACATGTATTTCGACGTGAAACAGTTTACGGTGGGGCTGCGGACCGAGAACAAAATGCAGGCATTGACAATGCTTAACATTTATCCCGTCAACACAGTGCGTATATGCCGTGAAACACAGTGCCGTGAAACATTTTTGATATCCAGCCAATACTATTTTTGCATTTTAAAGCCATTTTTAGGTGTTGACGGGATAAATAGAATAGTAGGTTAGTGCCGTGAATGGGAAAAAATATCTGGCGCTGCACGGAAACGGGATGTGCTCGGCAGAGCCTCGCCCATCCCGTTTCCTTAGCCTTGCCAGACATTTTTTCCCATTCATGGCACTAACGTACTATTCTCTATATATCTAGTTGCACGTTGACCATATTTGTTGTATCAGTCAATTCGAATGATACAACTAAGTTGAATGACGTTACTTGACACCACGGAATTATTGTAGTGCAAAAAAACACAACGCAAGTGTCTCCATCACGTTCATTAACCCTTTCACCCCTAAGTAACTGGAATGGATTTTTATATGTTAATTTCTGGACCAATCCAATTGTCACAAAATTATTTTCAGACTGGTCCATTTGTGAAAAGGGGGTGTTTGTGTTCTCAAAAATTACTTGCAAAAAGTGCAGATGCTGATGATACGGCTCGTCACGAGCTCATCTGGATCTACACTATTTGCCAATACCACTATACAGGCCTGTGGTGTTGAAAGGGTTAAAGAAAATAACATACAAACTTCACAATTCATAAAGTACATATACATAGGCGGCGGAAGCCGAACATTATTGGGGGGGGACCAATGTTGAGGGCCCGATAGCGCTAGGGGGGTCGGGGGGGGTGGGGCGGAAATATTTGAAATCCAAGTGGTGTGAAACGCCATTTCCTGCATTCTCAGTAAAGTTCCCAGCAAAGTTCCCAGTACTCATGATTACACAAATATATTAGAATAAAAAATACCCCCCCCCCACTTCCGCCGCCCCTGATATAGAGGATCTCAAACGAGTTTCCATTGATATGACATTTATGGAACGAGTCGGGCACAATTTATGCACCGAGCCCCAGATATCAAATGGATTTCAATCACGTGCACACAGTGGTTTGGTTGCTTAAGCGGCCCTCACATATCAGCCGGCGTCCGCGCCATTTTTCTAATCGCAAGAGTCGCCGGGAGATTTAGAGCCCGTGGATGAATCGGGCGAATTTCATGTCTGCGACGTGTGCCCTCGCGGGGTGCCCTTTGAACATTGTTTCGCAGTGGAGACAGTGCGCCCGCTAGGGCGTCGGCCGGACGCCGCTAGATATTCTGGCGAGCGCCGGCTGATCAAAGAACTGATCGGTAGGCGTCCTGGCGGTATCCGTGAGGGGGCCGTGAGGCTATCGTAGTGTGGCCGTGAGGGGCCCATGAAAATCTCATGAAAATCCGCCAGATCACTGGTCGGTTTCCGGCAGGCCGCCTGGCGGGGCCCTAGCGACGTGTCTACGGGCTTGCCACGACCTAAAATCGCGTTTGGAAAATCGCAGATTTGGCAGACAGGTTTTCACGCCCGCGGCATTCGTGCGACCTCTAAAAATCGCAGCGGAACCCGTAGAAATCGGGCAGCGTCCGGCCGGATGCCTTGCGAAAGTGCCCTTTTTTGGCCCGTTTTAGGTGTCGCGCGGGCGCCGCGACCGATATGTGAGGGCCGCTTTACTGGAGACGTCATTTTCCATTAGCCAACTAAATCACTGCGTGTCACGTGATTCGATATTTTCAAAGATGGCCGCTAATATTTATCGATATTAGTCCGTCGTCAATTGTTCTCAGTTGGGAATTTCGTGAACTTTTTGTTTTGATGACATAATCTTTATCCATATAACATTTGAAAAAGAATAAGACATCGCGCCAATTATTACGTATTTTGGACGCTCTTTCTTGTTCACAAGTGACATACCTCATTTTCCAAACACCATAATCTCGAACAAATTATACAGTAATCGTGCTTATATTAAAGGTACATGCCCACGCAGTAGGCACAACATGTTCTTTATAGGAATTAAATAAGTGTGTAATTATGTCACTATTCCACCAGTTCTAAAAATTACGAGTGCTCGCTATACAAATATAATCATTTATTAATTATCAATTTACTGTTAGCGACGCGCGGCGGTAACAGTCTATTTTGATAATGTGCGGGGATGACGACTTTCACATCACGGCTTGCGGTGCGCATGCGCAGTATACTACGCGCGCCAGTAGGCTTCCCAATATGTAAACAAGAATATCAACATGTCGAAACGTCCAGGACGGATTGTATGAAACAGCGTCGGCCAAAAGAAAGGCGAAATGTCTGAGGGACAGGCAGTACAGAGAGAGAGAGTGGTTAATATTGGCGACCAGATCACCAAATGGAAAGAGTTACGTGGAGATTTAGATTTGGACTCGAATAGAGATTTTTCTTCTCAACTTCCGATACTTCACTGCGCATGTCTAAGATGTGATATGATTGACCGTGTCACGTGACGCGTATTGGTAAAAATAGCACGAGGTCGGAAAATACCCTTTCTGGTCGCGGCATATAAAATGCGATTTAACACCAATTAACACGCGCCGTATAATTAAAAATAACTCGTTAGTGGGTAGACATATGGCTCATATAAGGCATGACAGAAAATTAAAAGTTGTAGTACAGTGTAACCTGCTGCGTGGGCATGTACCTTTAAGAACATATATATCTGATATTAGTGAACCTTACAATATACCTTTGTCAAAGTCTGTTATAATGCCCCACCCAAACTAGTTTAATGATAGAGCAATGCCTGCATATCTAAGTGTACATGTCTCTAATGGTTGAGAGCTATGACTTTCATGCATGTCTCCCTATAAGTGCAACAAGATAAACTGTTGGATAGACGTTGGTAACCAGGTTACGAATTACAAATTGACGTACATGTAATGTATCATGTATTCACAAAATTATGCACTATTGTTGTCCTAAAATGCGTATAAACATGTGTTGATTCGATATAAAAACACATATCCTGACAGTCATGAATAATAACTATAATACCGCAAATGACGACATTTCAGTTCCCTCTATACGTGACGAGCATATGGCAATATAGATTTCAAAATTTCGAAATGAACATGTACTATATGTATTGTGTGTATTTAAATGCTGACATTTGAACACGTGCATTCTTTATTAAGCTTCTACAATAACGCAGATTGATTGTTTCTGTCAATAAAATAAGCAACAAACAACGCCATAAGTCATGCGATTTATAGAACTTAAACATTTATTTCTTTTTCTGCAGTTAAAGTAAGTACCTTTGCACACAATTGAAAGGTTAGCTGACGTTAAATTCGAATACGAGGATATTACCAATTACATTGCTTTGCTGGTTACTATTGCGATAGTTCTTCGAATTATTAATATGAAATGTATTGCGTTACATAATTTAAGATCTCATCTGGTATATGAATAATAAGGACATAGCTAGCTGTAATGCATATTGAATTATTGCATTCTTTCTGACATTCCAGTTGGTTATCAATGTTTGGCTTACAGGTTGCAGTCTTTTGATTAATTGAAGTAAAATGTATAATGCTAATTCAACGTGCGTACAAATTTATATCGGTCATGCTGTATTTAATGCTCATATATTAATTATCAAACGAGTGACTTCTAAAGAGACACAGATAGTATATGCCTACGCATAGTATTGCTATATTATTTCCAAATGTTATCTTTATTAACAGACATCCACTCGACACCAGTATTCCATTAACATGTATATTCATGACATACAATTGAGTTCACATATTATTCAATTACTGTCAGACAGTCATATTTCCTACCCGGTAGAGACGCTAAGCATGGCCTCTTGAAGCTACATGCAATATGACATTGAATTGTTGTAATAAACAAAACATATAAATTATCCCCGGTTATGTCACGCTGATTTAACCATTCTTCTTAGCTAACATATTTCCAGTAGTTCAGCCTAATGTGGTAAACTACCATGTCACAATTAAACCAAATCATTTTTAGTCAATGTCTATTTTTTACATATTCAATAAAACTGGGGAACTTCCGAAACATCCACATATAATATAGCGGTCCTCTGATTCAAGTGTGAACTATGTACTCCAATATTAAAGATCAGCTGTCCTCTGACATATGTTTGCAGTTGTTATAACATGAACAATATAACATTTAATCACCTTGCATTATAGAGGTTTTACGATATAATATGTACAATTAAAGGTAATGGTATCATGTTTATGTGTTATAACAAGGAGTTTGCTGACATTACTTTGTGGCAGTATATAAATATTTTCAAGACACAGGGCCAGGGTAGCATGCGTGAAGATCATGTAAATGGCTACATATTGTATAAATATATTATGTATGACCGGGTTAGCACAACAGAGCATTGCATATCATTTATAAATCTCAAGACATTACTAAGTAGCATACAAATGCAAATGGACAACTTCCAGTAAATGAAATATATTTTAAATTTGTTTGCCTAATTTCCGATCCTTGGTATTAGCTAATTCTCGAGGATCAGAGTGGATTTCACATATATAGGACACTTAATATCCGAACCCGTGAACATCTAGTACTGAATAACTCGTTGATACCAGCTACTCGCTTGATAATTGACATGTGCTATGCACCACATTGGTATACACCGACTGTACTTCATTATCGTTTGTTTTGTTACTGGGATTCGCATACATGTGTTACACATAGAGACGTCATGGTGTGACAGCCATGGATTTCTTTTTTTTTATTGTCTTTCTTCCTGACCAATGTCGATCCTTATCACACTCGTGCAACTTTATACAAATCTAGATCATACATGTATGTACATTGTATAGAATACCCTAATCATTCTGAATACTATATTCTGTTCTGGAATGATTAGTGCATGTGATTCTAGATTACTGTTGATTGAACATTGCAAATTCCATGCCAGGTTTTGGTTACCTGCTTAAATGTTCATTGCGGCTGCTGCAAGCACCGTGATAAAATAATAGTACATGTACAAATTTCTGTTTATTGAAGCTTACTGATGGTCAGCATTGTTCGCTAGACTTATTTATTATTTACTACAGTGAATATTATTACTGGTTCCAAATATATCGACTGTGTATGTGTGATGAGAGACATAATATAGTATACTGAACCGAAAAAGTAACGCTACATACATAAGTATACTATGATATTATCAATTGTATAACCGCGTTCTATTACAATTGCATATGTTATTGTTGGTATAACATCCCTCTATAACCATATGAACCACTGTATTGTTAACTGGAGTAATGTGCTCTGTGTGTGTCGTTGAATACCATGGAGGTCGAAACAATCACTTGCAAGTTTCAGTTTCTAGCACAAACTTGTGTGGAATTCATTAACATTGAACTTTATCTACGCGTTGGCCCAAACAAACGACATATAGCACGTTGTGGGATGTGTTCCACCAGTCACTGACACGTGTCTGACACAAATATAACGTCTCTGGCTGTTGGCGTCGTTGACTTAAGTGTCGTGT
The DNA here is from genome assembly GCA_029237695.1 of Conchocele bisecta. Lineage (NCBI taxonomy): Eukaryota > Metazoa > Mollusca > Bivalvia > Lucinida > Thyasiridae > Conchocele > Conchocele bisecta. The sequence continues at coordinate 32,221,551 of CM055271.1, forward strand.
CTATCCAATAATCTCGAAAGTACCCCAAAAAGATACTCATCCGTTTGATGTAGCAGAAATCATAATTTGTCGGAACATCTTACTGTACTCCACCAACGAATGCATGTCCGTACGTGTGACGTGTGTAACGTGGCCATACCAACCGTCGACGTCAATGACTTTGTATCAAATATGAAACTTTGATTTCATGTCTTGTTTGCCTACCAGTATGACGTATGCAAATGCTTTCTGCCTTTTTTTTAGCAAATACACGACGTCAACTACGATTGAAAACGTTTCTTGACCCGCTGTTACAGAATGGAAGTAATTACAAAATCATGTAATACATATCCATCTGCCTGTTCCCAGCGCCAACAAACACGGTCGTCCTTTAGGTAGGAAATGTAAAACGTTCACGCAATGCCCCTTGAGCCTTGCTATAGTCGTCCAAAGAACACCCTAAACTGGTGTGACAAAATGTTGTCAAATCCGATTGACGCATGCCAATCGCATGTCAGTGCTGATTGTTTTCTATCAGTGACAGTGTCCATGTCATTACAGTTTCAATGATATTGATGTTTTTCCAATCATACACAATATTCTTATTCGAATCCACAATATTGGTACTTTAAACAAGAGGGCCATGATGGCCCTAATTCGCTCACCTGACTCTATGAACACCAGAGGAGAATGTGACATTGAGTTCATATGTGTTTTAAAAAAGTTGTGCTATTTTTAGATGGCGGTCATCTTGGATTAAGCGATGACTCTCATTTTACCAAATCTGAAAATGCTTCACCCAAGGATCTTAACTTACTATGAAGTTTGGCCAGAATCGGCAATGTGGTTCCTGAGAAAAAGACGTTCAAAATCTCGAATAAATGGACCGTTTGGAGGCCATCATGGATGACATAATCATCCGATTCCGACAAATATTGCACCAGAGCAATCGCCTCATCGATACCTTCAATTTGATATACGACATGAGCATATTTATCCAAAATAAAATTTGACCCCACGGGCCACGCCCACTTTGACCTCTGTGTCACCATTTTAACAATTTTGAAAGAGCATTGTACATCGATCATTCCTACCAAGTTTCGTCGAAATCCGGCTGGCGGTTCATGAGAAGAAGATTTTTTAAGAATTTATGCTATTTTTAGATGGCGGCCATCTTGGATTAGCAATAACCTCCATTTTAACAATTCTGAAGAGGCTTCACCCATGGACCATAACTTTTAAGTTTGGCTACCATGGGCCAAGCAGTTCATGTGAAGAATAATTTTGAAATCTCTAATAAAAGAACGACATTTTCACCTTTCGGCGGCCATCTTGGATGACAGAACCATCCGATTTCGACAAAAAAATGCACCAGAGTGATCGCCTCATTGATACCTTCGATTTGATATATAACATAACCATATTCGGTCAAAAATAAAACTTGACCCCAATTTGACCCCATGGCCCACGCCCATTTTTGACCCCGGGGTCACCATTTTTAGAACGTTAGAAGAGCATTGAGCATCGATCATTCCTACCAAGTTTTGTCGAAATCTGGTTGGCGGTTTTTGAGAAGAAGATTTTTGAAGAATTTGTGCTATTTTTAGACGGCGGCCATCTTGGATTACGTGATGACGTTATTTTAACCATTTTGTAATCCCCCTACCTAAGGACCATGACCATGAAGTTTGGTGACTATATGCCGAATGGTTACCGAGGAGAAGACGTTTGACAATGTTCAAGGACGACGACGGACGACGACGACGGACGACAGACGACGGACACATTGCGGTAACAATAGCTCACATGAGCTTCGCTCAGGTGAGCTAAAAGGTGCTACTTGACACCATTAGACGGAAAACAACTTGTTTTACATGTTTTCCTACCGCCAGCCCAAAATAAACATACATTTCTTGTCGGTAAAATTATTCGTGCGAGTCGGCCCGTCTCAGAATATACACGGATTGTGAACATTAATGCACATAATTCAAATGTTAGGAATTTGAAAACTGTAGCGTTTCTTTATTTGTTCAGTATATATACTTAACATTGTTTGTGTTGTTGATACCATACTACACATAGAGTTGCTATCACATCTTAGTGCGTATAGGCTATCACCCAGTTTCACCTCTTGTATTGTACGACATATACAGTAAATACTATGACAGAAACACTAATAAATATGGTGCAAAGCGTTCTAAAGACAAGTGTCTACAGCGTGCTACAATATATTTTCCTGTACACTATGCACCAAACTAGGCATCTGAGATATTCAAAACACAATACCGATGTTATCAATTGATATACAGACGTTTAATACATTCATTTTAGACTGTTTCCTTCCTCAGATATACACATTTATACATATATACATACTTACTTATCTTTTGATTGGTCTCTTTATAACTTATGAAGTACATTCCAACAGTATAATATAAGCTTTGATAGTGTTATAATACAATGTGAGTAGTCACATTGTGTCTAATGGTATGTGTGATGAAGCTTACACATTTATTTGTACCACTAATCGAGACAAAATAGTCGAATGTTCGCGGGTACTCCGGTTTCCTCATACACAACTGATAAATAAGTATATAGGTTCACAGGAGGAATATCAGCTGTGTACATATATAGTCATGTCATGATCGTTGGATAGTATATATGTATCATATAAAACCGTATATTGTCATATACCAATGGAATCATGACGTCATAGATAATTTGCATATATATGTGCAAAGGAATTTCACAAGGAAGCTAAAATCAAGACAATTGACGACTGACTATATGAGGAATTGAATGTGTTTGATTTTAAAAAGCGAATTTATGTTTTTGAGATGTATATACATGTATTAGCAAGTGTAAAATATATGCGCTGTAACACGTTGTATAGGCGAGTATGAATTTATGACTTCGTGTGGGATTTCATACAACGGTGTCGAATGCTAGTTTTGTACCTTTCATAATTTTTAATCTTCAGACACGGGCGCATTTGAATTGTTTTGTACATTGTTCAGAAAGATTGTTCATGTATATACAAACAATAATTGACCACCCAAGGCACGCTAGAATCACCTGCGATTGTGAAAATGAAAATATTTACAGAAACTATGATATATTTTTTTGTAAATAACGTGGACAAGTGACGAAATGTTCATAGCAAATGTGGAATTCTCATTTGCTCTGACCTTTGCGTCAGCTTTCGACATCATTTATGGGAAATATGTATTTATTTGTAAATACTTTTCATGAAAAATCGCTCTCATCTTCTTAGATACAACATCACATGGCCTGTCTCATATGTGTAGCTGCTTCATATTGCTCTGTTCTACTCGCCTTCGTAATTCCAAGAGTCGACCAATCATCCAGCGCTGGATTCCGGTAGTGATCAGTGCACGTGCTGTGCACATCACAGCACGTGACATCATCGGTTACTGCGGTGTCGCCCAACCAGGCATGATACACGTCACCAACTCCATTGCCGGCCACGCCGCGAAACACGACAAACCATGTTGGCGCTGGAACAAGTATGAAACGACAAGTTAGGGGCATATCAGGATTTTTTTTTTAAATCTACCATACAAATTTCAAACGTGTTTTCATCATGGCCCTGTGTAAATTGGTTTAATTGAAGACATTTGACGATACTAGGACCGCTGGGCTGTTTGAAGTTCCGAGTTTCTATCTTGTTGAACGCAACGATATGTATGTACCTATATAGGTGAAAATAGAAACAACCCAGCGGTCCTAGCATCGTCATATATTTTCAATTAAACCACTTCACACAGGGTCATGATAAGAACATGTTTTTTTTTTATATCTTTTATAGTATATTTTCCAAAATCCTAATATGCCCCTTTAATAGTGTGGAACCCGCACATTTTCTAGCATACTTAGACTTAGCATCTCATCTCGTTACCAGTAGATATAATTTCACCACGAGTTAGCACGACATAGTCAGCCAATGAAAAGGTAGCATCATTGTCAATCAAGATGGCGGCGTAATATCTGCTATTCTATTGACTGATTATGTCGTTCTAACGAGATGCTATATGTCGTGGGAACGAGATAGCTAAATCGTGGTAACGAGATGTTTATCGGCATAATGTGTATATATTGCAGCGGCCAAATGTAACAATGTTATATATGAGTGCCCGCTGACTACGATGACGTATAAGTTGACACACAACTACGGTGACACTGTACTGTACATGTGTCATCATTCTCCAGCAGTTGGTCAAGACCCACGTGAACACTATATGGTCATCGTACTCTTTGCTGCAACGAATTATCATTTTCACCCTATCGGGCCCGCCCGACTGTGGATAACAACTCTTTCTTGATATTACATTGAAACGTATTCTCAAACACGCAACCTTCCATTATGCTCATTACAGTTGTATCTGTCTTGTTAGATCTAACATATCTAACAGACTAAAACGCAAACTCGTTATTAATACGGCGACGAAGTAGCCCGCTTTATGTTACGCGTATATGAAAACTTACCATTCAGTGAAACTAGGTTGAACATATGATTGAAAGTGTAAAATTTGTTTTACCATAAACCAAGCAGGAGGTTTTTTTACGATAGGTGGTATTTTACTAATACGGGCGACGAATAATCTGGCCCGAAGGGCCAAATGCTTCTAAAACAAAATGTAGATAACATCGGAAAGTATATTGAATATAGCTTACGAAGTTACTGCATTTCAAAATATTTGTGTTATCGTTGAAGACTAAATATGCTTTTATCTCAACGCTGAAGAGAGTCCCCATTGGCGATAATACACGAATACACGAACAGCTTCGGAATTATCCCACTTCCATACACAGCTTCGGAATTATCCGTACTTCCATACACACACAGATAAATAATATGTTTGTATTTTTATAAACAGTATATATTAACTAGCCGACATCGGTTTTCAAAGAAATATATTAATAATAATAATAATAATAAAAAATTAGACACAAATTTTACCATCTTCGGAATTCTCCGCTGTTGTAAAAGCCGACAAACCGCGGAACTGTGCGAATGGGCCGAATGCAGCGAAAGTAACGGAAGGCAGAAACAGTCGTTGTATCTGGGCTATTTTAGTTTTAGCCCGATTTATGCTACATCAGAAAACATACTGAATATAGCAGACGAACTATTCTAGTTATTAAATTCAAAAAAGTTTGTGTTGTCCTTAACAACACTCGAGAGACGCTTGAAAATATGCGTTTCAAATTATCTGAGTACAAATGCCTTAAATGCGCATTGAATATTTTATGGAAAAACAAAAAGAAAAGAAATTTGCAACCAAATGGTGTTGCATTATGCCGTATTTATTTTAATACATCTTTCTCTCTCCCACACCCATGTTGTGTCACGGCATGTGCTGTATTCACAGTCAATGACACAAGTACCTCATACCAACAGCTGAAGTGAAGCTGTAAGTTAAAATGACACAACTAATACGAAAAATAGTACAAATGTGCTCACAGACCACCAGGGATCTAGAACATAATAACTTCACTGGAAGGACGCACCTGGAGAATTCCTATAGCCGTCACGCTGCACTTAGCTTCGCTGATGTGAGTTTAAAAATACCAGACATAATCAAGCGATCCGAGATAATTGGGGAACACGATTACCAGAACAAAGTATACATTTCAAGTGTGCGTCTAGTGCACCTGTTGCTGTAGTCCAGGATCCAAACACATCTGAAACAGCACTGGGCTAATCAAAAGTAAATGTAAACACAATTGATACAATGGGGAAACTGTGTATAACTCTCGAAGTGACAGTCATGCTCAATGATGACTGAGATTGCGAATAATATCACTGAAGATGCTTAGCCTTGTTATTTATTCTTAAAATGATCGTAAATGTACTAATACAGTTTGTATGTCACAGCTGGGCATGGAGGGTATTATATGCAAGTAACTAATTACATAATGAAATAGGAATTCCAAGCTCGTTTGAGATGGGAGAACAACAAAATATCTGCATTGGTGTGATAATGTCATTTTATTGAATGACGTGTTTTCTGACTAGAAAAACGGTACTTAAAACATATGTACCAATGACTAGGAAGTGGTACTCAACATATACACCAATGCAACTAAACATACATGACTTTTTATCTGCTCCCATCGGAAAAGGTGGGCATATACAAAATATTCGCCATACAAAATATTCGCCAACGTGAAATACATTGTCAATAGTGAAGAGCAAACGACTGGCAATACATGTACACACAATGAATGGAAAAAACATACATACATCAATGAAGACAATTGTTTGTATTCCCAACTTCAAAAAGGGGGGTGATGGGGTGGAGGCGGGTGAGTTTTATTGAATTCTACAAAGATGGCTGCTGCATAAATTATGAGTCACGTGACTTGGCTAGTGGCTATGTCAGTTGAGCAGCGCAGCCAGAGGTAAAACGGCCCTGGCTGTAGGATACAGTCAGTACCCAGCTGGTCATACAAAATAGATTATCTGAAATAATCATCATTTGTATGTCACAGCTGGGCATGGAGGGTATTATATGCAAGTAACTAATTACATAATGAAATAGGAATTCCAAGCTCGTTTGAGATGGGAGAACAACAAAATATCTGCATTGGTGTGATAATGTCATTTTATTGAATGACGTGTTTTTTTTTCTGACTAAAAAAGAAAACGGTACTTAAAACATATGTACCAATGACTAGGAAGTGGTACTCAACATATACACCAATGCAACTAAACATACATGACTTTTTATCTGCTCCCATCGAAAAGGTGGGCATATACAAAATATTCGCCATAGACGTTGGTGCAGATGTCAACTCATGACATATGCAACAATGGCCCGCCCACCCGCAGGAATTCCCATGACAACAACAACTAATGTCATGTATAAGTAAACTCAGATTGGGCAGAATACAGAAAAATGACACAGAGGCAGTAAAATAAAAGCACCAAACATCAGAATTAGATAATACTGCCCATCAATGTTGAGCCTGGACGGATCACAAAAACCACACCCTCATGTGTTATAAACATGGTAATGAACAAGAAAAAACAAACAAGCATGATAGGTGTTAAGAATGCAGAGCAACACACGCCAACTCAAGGTCCCTATACGACCACCAAATACAGATGAAACATTAGTGCATGATCCTTCCCCACACGCAACATATTATGGCCAGACTGGGTGAATGAAACCAGATTAAAATAATGCATATCACAGCAATGCGAAGGGAACATCGATAATGAGATGACAAGTGTTGCTGCGACCATTCTAACACATAGAGATGGTTATGAAAAATATGTACACAACGTTTCAATAATAACAAAAACAATTGACACTAGCGCAATACTGTACACGTTTTATATGTAGGTATAAGAGATCCGACCCAGACCAAAACCACATCACCTTGAATATTGCCGCATGGGCTCCAGTAGTAAGAGAAAGAAGGCACACACAGATACACGAAGTGCTGGCGCCAATCTACATTGACACGCCAACACCACATGCAATCCGCGAACCTATTCCTTATAACTGCATTGACGGGAGGCGTATGTAGTTATGGACTGCATCGGATGACCATCTACCCATTTTCCGAATGGACTCTTCAGAGTGACCTGCTAATAGGGCAGCGCTAGCAGCTCCAATTCGAAAACTATGTGGTTTGTACCGTCTTGGGTCGAGACCCATGAATTTGACCAATGATTGCAGTTTCGACAAAATGTAGGAGTATGGGACTGGCGCACCGTTCATAAACTGGAACAGTGTGCCCGTGGTGTGACAAAAAACTCTGCGATATGCTGCAAGTGCACATACTGCGCAATATCGGGGCTGCTGTGGCATGCACTCAAAATGCAGGGAAATAGGTGACGCGCCTTTTTTATGCTTATAATGACGCAGTGTCACTGTCAGACTAGTACACTTTCCATGATCAGTGACAAAAAGTGTGTCAGCTACTTGAACTACCCGAGAGGGATCAACTGATGATTGTGCACATAGTTCCCCCATACGAAAACATCCTTGATATGTTAACAAAAAAATCGCTTTCAACAATAAGTGATCGCATCGCGCATAAATCACTGTCGGAATAACATCAATTAATTTGCATAAAATCTCTTTTGTTATAGGCAGGCGAGAGTCTGTAGTACCCTTCAAGTTTGAAGCGCCCTTCAGAAACTTGCGTACCAAGAATGACTCTATTGGGTCAGTGAAACCAAGCAGCTTATGTACAAATCCAATAGCAGACGCATGCGACGCAATCGTGCTCGGTGCATAACCGGATCCAAACAATGAAGACAAGTAATTAACAACTGTCACTGGCAAGACAGGTAATACAGGATCATGTTCCAACACTGACAAATAAGCACTAAACTTTTCCCAGCATTTCAAATATGAACGCCTGGTACTAGCCGCCAGACTGGCTGCCAGTACCTGCATTGACATACAATTCAGACCCGCAACGACTCCGGCGGTACGTGGCAAGGCAGTCTGGCAAGTCCGGGGGCACACCGGCGTGCTGCCTGAAAATCAAATCGTGACAAACAATCAGCAACAATGTTAATCTTGCCAGGTACATGTCGCGCCCTAAACACAATATTGTACTGCATAGATGCAATGACCAGTCTGCGTATAAGGCTCATAATATCATGATTTTTTGACGACATTGCATTCACAACACACTTGGTACATTCATTGTCAGTGTAAAACACAATTCTATGATTGGCCATCAGCGGACCCCAAGTCTCTATTGCAAGCACAATGGGGAACAACTCCATAACGTTAATACTCAGATTGGTCATACTTTCAGGCCAGTGGCCGTATAACCACTTGTTCCCAAACACTGCACTAAACCCTCTAGTAGTGGCTGCATCCGTATACAACTGAAAACTGTCAGAATTTACCCAATCATCAAAAAGAAACATTGCTTTCCCATTGAAATCTGACATGAAAAACTCCCACGCTGCCAAATCCCCTCTTGCTGCACGAGTAATGCGTATTTTAAAGTTTGGCTTGGAAACACCTATAGTGAGGTCATGCAACCGTCGGAGAAAAGTTCGCCCCGGAACCACAACATTTGTAGCAAAGTTCAACAATCCTAACAGGGACTGTAGTTCGCGCAGGGTAACCTTTCTCCGACATTGCAGGGACGCAAGAGATTCGCGAATTCGGTCAACCTTATCCTGCGGCAATTTAACAATCATTTCCTCGGAGTCTACTTCGATACCGTATATTGTGATCCGCGTCGTTGGACTAACAGTTTTATCAGCTTTTAATGGAACCCCTATATCGTCACATAACGCAGCGAAATTGTTCAATGAAGTCTGACACGCTAGCGATCGTGGTTCTCCCGCAAAGAAAAAATCGTCAATTAGATGGCTAACATTCGCCTGAAATTTGGTTTCCATGATCCAATGAAGTGCCGTACTGAAACGCTCAAATGTCTGGCAGCTAGAACTCAGACCTGCAGGTAGACACCGGTCCATAAAGTATGCAGACTCACCACTCTCGAGCGGACAAGAAAAACCAACCAGAGCGTAGTCATTGGGAGATATTGGCAGGAGCCGATACGCGGACTCGATGTCAGTTTTGGCCATCAGTGCTCCATGACCGAGACGTTTTACAATTGACACCACATTGTCAATGGACTCGTACTGTACCTGTGTGAATTTTTTGTCAATACCATCATTAATAGACGAGCCCTCGGGATATGAAAGGTCGTGTATGAGTCGAAACGAGTCTGATCCTTTCTTGGGGATAAGTCCCAACGGGGAACAGACAAGATTAGGCGGTATAACATCAAGGGGGCCTACAATCCTATCAGCATCGAGTTCGGCCTGTAGTTTCTTGTGTAATACATGCAAATTATCAAGACACGAGCTGTGATTTCGGGAATAACGAACGAAATTGGTGTGGACCATGATAAGGAATATCGAAACCGTGCGAAAAGCCAGATGTAAGAAAATGTTGTTCCGCTGGTGTATAACCCTGTAGCCAGTGATACAGCCTACCAGCGTCTATTGGTGTTGGGAGATTGTCGGCGGAAAACGAACGGATTGCGGGCACGAAAGGGCTGGTTTTGGATGACGGGGGACGCGGCGGCATAGGTCCATATGGGCTAGGCATTCGCGGGCCGACGGGTGGAGGACCCGGCAAAATCGGGCGGACATCCGGACGGACAGTGGTGGCTGGTGGGCTGACTGCGCTCATGTATGCAGCACACCTATAACGCGGATGTTTATCACCACACACCAAGCAGACGTGAGCATAGCTGCACACAGATTTTGTGCACCCGGCTCGGCGGTTAAACATCCAACATGGGGCATTGGAAGAAGACTGTGCTATATTGGACGACAAGCCCGCCTTGAGTGTTACTGCCCTCAACCATAGCTCCTGATGTAACACACCCCAGGGGTGGTGTTGTGACTGACGATGCTCCCTGAATGCACGGTCATAGAATGTGAAGGCACGGTGACCATAAGACCGTGCCAAATCTTGCGTCAAGGTGATATACGAGAGTAAACCCGACACAGACCCAGGGTGACGCTTCACGTACACATCCATGAATATGAAAAAGGCACGAAGCCACTGGTCAATTGACAGATCTTTGGATTTTGGGGTCGTCATCACCCTGAACACTGTGTCGGACTCACCCTCAAGAACATTCACAGCCACCTTATCCGACCCAACATTTGGCAACAGCTGAGATAGATCAATATATTTATCTCCCCAGATCGCATCCCGCAATTTGTCCGACACATGGTCTGACAATGTTATATTGTTAGAGTGTACATGTGCCAATGGCACTTGAAGCTGGTGGTCAGCCTCCACATCACCTGTGAGGCTGGCAAACATGTCCCCTGCTGATGATACGGACACGGCATCAGCAGCAACTGAGGATGGCGGGGCTGGACCTTGGACTGCAGAGGTTGACGCCCTCTCTGTATCCAGTACAGGCGGTGGAGAAACCAGGGTGCCGTCGGGCCGTTCAGCGAGCAATCGCCCGCTGTCCAAGAGGCGTGCTAGCAGCCGATCCACGATCCGCTCCTCCAAACCTGGCAAATCAACATTGGCAGCAGGTGATGCCGACGGCGGCGGCGGCGGCGAGGGTGGAGGCGACGCTGGCGCCAGTCTCCTTGTCTTCTTTTTCGCCTTGGGCATCCTGTCACAACGCTGTGAAACAGAGTACCAATTTCTATAATACATTATTGCACAACAGCACTGTCAGTGAATGCATTCTGCAATACGACTATTGCACAACAGCACTTGTACTACAGGTGCACAACAGCACTGTAGAATTATTTTTATCACAGTGTGTACAACAGCAATGTCAACCAATTCACAATACACTGTGCACAACAGCACTTAGTATTAGCAGGTGCACACAGCACTGTAAAATTACTTTTTAATCACAATGTGCACAACAGCACTGTCAACTAATCCATACACTGTGCACAACAGCACTTATGAACTAAAATGATTGAATAAATGTACAAATTAATTGCACAATACGTAAAGCAGCACTTGCCAAAATTGCATGTATTCATGTGCACAACAGCCTAGTCAAATATGTACTACCAAGTGCACATACAACAGCACAGTCAATTATAGCCTAGGATTGTTTGCGTAGTGCACAACAGCACATGGAAAACAACTATTCTGTATTGCAAGCGTTACAAACAGCCCTATAGGTAAAAATTATTAGCATCACTGTGAATTAAGTTGTACAACAAAGCAGAAATTAAATCTGTATTAACATGACGTGACAACAGCAGCACTCATATACAAATACAATGTGCACACCAGCACTATAAACGCGATGAATGGAGGGGGGGGGGGGCAGGTCTGGGTGTCTGGGCCCGGGCGCGTGACTTACATTCAATAAAAACAGCTGACGACAGGCATTACCACCGAGAAAGGCGGAGAACACAATCTCGGATGCTGCGTAGATACCTAGGATAGCCAATGTCCATGGACAGATGCACGCCATCAGCGTGAAAAACATTCACTCCTGGATTCCACAGACCAGACCTATGTTTCCAGAGATACACATTGGGGGCACCCTGCACAAGGTTGTCCAGTGCGGTGTTGACCTCAAGCACCCGGTTGTTATAATCAGCATCAGGTGGGGAATCACGCTTGAAAATTTGACAGATCCCTATTTTCCCCACACTCAGGTTGTGTTGTAAAAACATGGCATATTGGACTAGATTCCTTGCAAGGTCATGTGGCACGCATGTCGGATTGCACAAATCGTTTGAACCTATGTCTATCAACACAATGTCACATCCATGCATTATCCGGTCTTGTCTGTGTAGCCGCCCATGGGGGTCACCACACAACAAGAGGCCCCCATACCCCGCAATAGAAACGTCAAACTGGTCCTGTCCAACCCAAGATTATCTGCATGTGGATGCAATTCAATGAAGGTTCTAAGTCCTCTTTGGGAAACTATGGCCAAACACGGTAACGGACGGAGGGACCAGCCATGCTGAATTGTAACACGGGTCAGAAACTACACGGCCCGAAATGCAAAGTGTTCAAAATGGACTCGTCCAAACACAACGCTGAACAGTCCCACTAAGTCGCCGCAATACACACGGGAGAATCAATACACAACGGGAAACACACCGTAATAACACGAACTACGTATTAATACACAATACGGCTCAGTGGAAATCGTTCTCAGCTCCAGGTAACCCCGTATATTGATATAATTTGTACGACAACAAATGAGTTTTATTGAATTCTACAAAGATGGCTGCTGCATAAATTATGAGTCACGTGACTTGGCTAGTGGCTATGTCAGTTGAGCAGCGCAGCCAGAGGTAAAACGGCCCTGGCTGTAGGATACAGTCAGTACCCAGCTGGTCATACAAAATAGATTATCTGCAATAATCATCATTTTTATAATGCCTAGGCTATTAATGTACTATATATGAAAAGGAAATATCTAAATTATATCATTGCTTCAAATATGAGAAGTGCGCCAATGACACCATTTAATTATAGCACTGTAACACCGTGGTTGTTGTGGAAAGTAGCTCTGCAATACTACATTATACTACGGTACCGTTTAAAGCATACTAACATCATGGTAAAGCTATCAATTGGTAAATTTACAAACCTACGTCGCCCGTCATAGGTAGTACCTATTAGGCCATCAGCCAGAAATGGAAACCCACCCCTCCTGTGGGATTTAGGCAGGCATATTTCTTCCGAAATTATATTCAATTACGAGTGTTATACCGTATGTCTGCGCTCTGTAACCCACATGTTTCATTGAACATCGACTGTTTTGTATCAATGGTAATTGTACTTACTTATAAATTGTTTAAATGCATATGCAACTACTTAAGAACTACTTATAGCTATCCGTGCACACTTCATATACAGTGTGTCTGACTGTTCCTCCGTCTGTGCGTCCGCTTCGCATTTACTTAGTGATGGTAACAATTACGTTATATGTCTCATTAAGCAAATCTCTATCTGTGTCTATTAATTGTATCCATGGTAATTGTACTTACTAGTGTTTGCAATATATATTGAATGCCCATATTCTGATTACATAATGTCCACAGCAGATGATGCAATGTTGAACAAAGTACTGTTAACTATATATTCCCCACCCACTGAATTTAGAATGACCAATTTACATGTAATATTTTTTCTTACTTTATATGCTGCCAGATACTTATGAAAGGTTCATATGAACGTGAAGCTACTTACACCTGTATATGTGGCTGTGACTGGAGAAATGGGGCTTATGAGTTTTGTGACCAGTGTAGATCCAGATCAGCCTGTGTATCCGCACAGTCTGATCAGGATCTGCACTGTTCGCCATTGCATTAATGAAACACCCGTCATGCTTCTAACAAGCATAATATATCGGTATCAGGGTACAGGAGTGTGCTATTTCATCAGCAGCAAATCCCATAAGCCCCATGTCTCCAGTCACAGCCACATTTAGTTATCCACACACATTTAGTTATCCACACACATTTAACACACATTTAGTTATCCACACACATTTAGTTATCCACACACATTTAAGATACATAATGAATGTCTGTTCGTCACTCTATAAATTATGTCCATTTCATATTTATGCAACCATGACAATTACCATGATTACTATGTTGTGTATTCCAATATGAACGTCTCTGATACATATAATTATTACTGTCAACTGTTGACAGGCTTTTAAACACCATTAAGTAAAATAAATAAATAAATATAATTATTCCTGTCAATAGTATAGGTCGTAGGTACTTCATTGCAAATTGGATATAGAAAATATACCTTTTCTACCATGCTGAATGGATCATTTGTAGCACATATTACTCCATATATGACGTAGTAAATACTAAAATACAGAACATTAAGATAGCTGTAAAAAATATGAGCAAGCTAAGCTGGAGTAAAACAGGACAGGACAAATATATACACTTTCAAGTTGACAGCCACGCAAGCAAATGAGTTTGTGTGATATAAAAATAAAATTAGGTAATAGAAACGATGAAACTGAAATATATATATCCCAGTTCCACATAATGTACACACTATTTATCGTGCATTCCAATAATATTCCTCAACCCATTCCGAGTCATCAGCAGGAACAGGATTCAAATGTGTGGGTGGCACCTGTACTTATAAACTCAGGTATATAACTACTGAAATACACTATCTGTCATACGAGAACATGTGTGTTCCAATGTATATGACCGTCATTCATCAGTGTAAGTGCACACCAGTGTAAGTGCACACCAGTGCATGCATCATGGCCATTGCCTAATACATGCATGTGTGTTACTCCATTAGTCTAATTTGAGAGGCACCCATTTCGACTGAGACATTGTAAGTAAATATTTAACCATGATTTTATAATAGTTTCATTTGATAACCTGTTAGGTTGATGTACCATTTCATAATTTTCATATAAACAAAGAAATTGAAGGTGCATGATCTGTCAAAAAGCATGTATATGCTCTTTAAATATATCCACTATATTCTTATAGCTGTTATGTACGCATACATAAACTATTTTGTCCAATATGTTTCAACATTCGGTGTTCTTAATTATAGCACACATGTTATTCTACACATGTTGTGTCAAATTACCAATAACCAAAAAGGATGTAGGTTTGTAATCAGCTTGTAATAGGTCCAATTAGCAGATACCTGCATAACATTTGGATAACAGCATCATTACAGATTTCATATATACAATTACATCGCTGAAATGTAGTCTTTGCATTTCATACTGTGCCAAAATAAATATTTGATAAATGTGGCTAAACGTATATATGACTTTTGAAACGATGTAAATGTCCTCCAAGCTCATGTATATAATTATATAACTATATATAAAAGCCAATATTAGTATGTATGTAGTCTGAAAAAGCCAGTCCGGTGTATTCAAACATCAATCTAGTCCAGTTTAAGAAATATGCACATCTACCACGTGTAGCTACATGCACTCATAGGACCACCAATATACGTTTAAATCCCTATGAATGATAACGTATCTCCATAACATATTCATCTAAACAATATCACATAGCCTCTATCGAGACACATTAAATTGAACTATTGTCTACATGGCATTCTAACTATTTACGCAGGCGGTAAGGATCAGGTTTGTGGAAGGCCGTTTTACCTCAGTTTTTGTATTTTGCTGTCTCTTTGGTGTCATCGGAATATATATTTCTCTATTTGACAACAGGTAATGTCATTCTGTGATAAAAAAAAGACTACATAAGCATGTACCATGTGTACATTTATTTACTGAATGCAGTATTATATTTACATTGTACCTGTTTAGCACATAGTTTGTAACTAATAGACATGGCCTTGCCTCCACATACCCCTATGCATATGGATGTCCTTTAAATTTATTACACTGCTGATGGACTCTCATATGCCATTACTATAGCAACCAGAGACATGTATTCGAGTATAAGTGATGTGCTCCAGGCAAAAAAAGAAAGAAATCTACAATACTCGAATAGTTGGATGACTTTTTTCGTGTCCTAGGTGTCAGGAAATCGCATCTGCGGCGATCTGGCATTTAAAAATTTCCGGGGGGAGGATTTCGCGCGCGCGGAGGTCGGGTACGCCGAATTTTAATTACAGACCCCCCCTCCAGCAATTATTTCTGTATCCGCGCCTGTTTCGGCAGCAATTTTGAAATATATTGCCATTTACAGATATAATTAAATGTAAGATGTATTCTAAATCATTTTACATTCAAATTGTGACTTAATTATAGCAATTTACGCGGTTAATATTGATCAGACTGAAAGATAACAGTCCTTAATAAAACAATATAATAATGTTCAGCGGCCATCTTAAAAAATGGCCGCCATTTATTCATCCATCGGCTTTTTGAGCTCAGACAAGCAGGATTGATAGACAATAGGCTACTGAATATGAAAATCATACTCACCAAAAATCCCACATGGGGGGAGGGGGGGGGGTTATTGCTGGCTCAAGGTCTATAATTCCCATATGTTGTATACTATGACTAATTCAGTACATGCCAGAACAGAAGTACATGTGCCTCTTCAGTTGTAAACAAACCGGCGACATCTTGATTCTGTTTGTATCGACGGTCAGCCATATTCATTAGTATAAATAATATGCATATGAGAAGTATTGGATGAAATCATAGGTGTATTTTTTTATAAGTTTGGCCATTTGTGAGCAGATGGATTATTGGAATAAACGGTGTTACTATCCCGCCTTTATTCCTGGGCGGACGGTTAGTGCATATACCCAGCTAGTAACTGACGTCCTCGGCGGGCAACACGCTAGTAATCTGACACTCACCTGGAATAAACAGTGACACAGTATCTAGATGTGACTATAGTCCGTTTCACGAAAGCTGCCCAAATTTTACGGCCATATAAACAATTCAAAAACAATATTTTTTTCGATAGTATTAAATTAAAGGAAAATTTAAGAATGATCCTTCTTTTTATTTCGTGAAATTTGGTCAAATATTGATTTTATTACGAAAAATTGATTTGTCTATGGGAATTTAACATGGAGGAAAAAGGTAGAGGAGTTGTGGGAGGAGTCAAAAAACGATTTTTTTCCGAAACCTAGCTAGATAGCTTGGAAATGATCTAACTAAGAAAACAAAAGTTAAATTTTAAAAATCGGTCCAGTATTTCTGAAATTCTAAAAAATTTCCCCATGTTAAACCCCATAGACATCTTCACGGAGTGAAGATGTCTATGGGGATTTAATATGGGGAAATTTTGTTTTCGCAATAAAATCAATATTTTACCAAATTTCACGAAATAAAAAGAAGGCTCATTCTTAAATTTTCCTTTAATTTAATATTATCGAAACAAATATTGTTTTTGAATTGTTTATATGGCCGTAAAATTTGGGCAGGTTTCGTGAAACAGACTATAGAGCTAGTAAAGTGGTCAGTGGAAGAAGGGGACTACTGACTACTGTCTGACTACTGTCTGTTCCACGTTTTGCTGCCGACAAACATTTGGCTATTAAACACATATGATAATATCTAAAAACTATTTAAAAGTAAGTACCTTTTCATCAATAAAAAAAAGGTAGACCTCCCCTAAAAAATATTATTTGATGAGATCCCATCAAATATTGATTTTATTGCGAAAAAAATATTTTCCTATGGGAATTTAACATGGGAGCTAAACATATATGGGCCGCGCTCTGTGAAAACCGGCCTTAATGACAAAATTTTAAATTTGCACTTTTTTACATTTTTGGATGCGGACACCTTTCACAAACAATATGCTGAAAAGAAAATGCAAATATGTTTCATAGTTTTTGTTTTATCTCACTTTTTGTAGCACCATGTCAATCACGCAAGGAAAAAAAAGTAACGTCATCGAGAAAATGACGTTATTGAAAAGCTGACGTTTGTACAATGCAACACAACAGCCTACAGTAGAAATGCGTGTTCATAGACTCATTGACTGTGCTTCCTGTAAACTGTATTTGCTGATAAGTTTCACTAAATGTATCTACAACTGTTACTATGAATACTATCAGACATCGAACAGAATAAAATTATGATATGTACATGTAGTGAAAAAACCAAACGCACCACTATCAATGTTAAATCTATAATTAGCCGACATGTGACCTCGTAATTTGCTACTATCGCCAACTATCACAGATTATACATATGCATGTACCGTCAGAAAGATACATTGTAATTATTTGAGAATTTAGCTCAGAATCTAATTGACGTTATTTACGTAACAGTTAATTGTGACGTCACTTATTGATGTAGACATTACGTCACTCATCAAGGACCAAACACAAACAACTAAACGACATTCCTGGTGTTTGAAATTGAAAACATCTGTGACTAATTCTGTAGAAATGAATGGCCTGAATTTGGTTAGAATTTGGATAGGCCTATATGGCTGCACATAACAATGACTTCAGCGCCAGATGGTGTATAGAGGGTATTCAGACACCCCCGGGGAGTTTTAAACAAATTAAAAATCGACTGTCCATACCCGACTCTCGGAATTAAATTTACCTAGTACTAGCAGGTAGGAGGTCTATGGAAAAAATCCTGCGCTGACCCCCACTCCCTTGGCAGCTCACCGCCGCGCCACTGCCCCCACACCGAGAGGGCAGATATTGTTATATTAGGCGTGTCAGCTTAAAACAGTTATTGTGTGGGCTACCCGTCTCGATCAAGTCTATGAATTTACTGCCGGTACTGATTTTTTATATAAGTTTCTTCAACTTTTAAAAATGTACGCATTTATCAACCGTACTTTGTAGATTCCTTCATATGTTTGCATTTACGTGACTGATGCCCGCGCGACAGCATGCGTATTTATTTAGTAAGTGGAATGTATAGTTGTTACAATAAAACGTGGCCAACAGAACATTCAGGGCAAAATTATCCATTACTGTGTATTTTTAAATGTGTGTCGGTTTTAATTTTTGATAATGGGTTTACCATTTGAAAACAAATATATATATACATGTACATAAACCTGTCAATGTCGGGAAAATGTGTCGATGTGACATACATGATTGTATAATTGTTATAAAATGTTCTGATAAAAATACCGGCAGTAAGCATAATAGTACTGGTGCATGTATATGTATACACTGTATCCTCTCGTCGGGAACAATTAGTTTGAAAACGAAATTTTCAATTTAATTGTGTTGCGTTTCAGAAAAAGTACATTCAAAGCCTTAAGCTTTGTAAACAAAGAAATGAGTGACCAACCAAGCCATGCTGAAAAGCACCGTGGCGTATGTATATATATTTTTAAGTCATGTCTGCACACTATATAATCAAGTCAGTTATTTACACACTAAATTTGTACCGACCACAAAATTGCGACATTTGTTTGAAGCGTCTCGTTTGAATTTAGACGCGTTGAATCTGAACATATAGAAGTTGTGTATTCCAGGGCGGATTCACGTAGGTGAAAACCCGGTGCGCGTCCCCCTAAAAGTTTGGCGAGTAAAGATATGTTTGCTCTAAAATGCGTTATAACGCAGCAAAATGGGGAGTAGACATCACAAATATTCAGGAGGGCATACCGCCGGACCCACCTAGCAGTCTCCCGAGCTCCGCTTGGTCGACGAACAAACGGTGCTAGTTCGAAAATATAGTAAACTGTTTCAATTAAGAAGTCCCGCCCCCCCCCCCCCTAACCTGAAATCCTGGATCCGCTCCTGGTATTTGCTTTATATTATTTACACGCCTCCTACTAGAACGTCCCTTTGATAAAAAAACCAATAAAGCACGCAGACATCCAATGTTTAGTAGTAAGTAAATTAACAACGATCTAAAATAGGACTTCTTAAATTTGTAAATGTTGGAGACCTGTGCATCTGCGCAGCCTGATCAGGGTCTGCACTGATTGCAAAAATACTAGTAAAATATATGCCATACATTCATATAACCATATTTACAATTGGTCAATTAAAATAAAACAGTCATCAAACGGCAATCGTACGGCTGATGTAATGTGATATTTTTGAAAGTCGCTAAAAATTACGTGAGATTAGAAGGTACATGCAAGTGGTTGCAGATACAGATACAAATCAGTAGGCTACGTTCTTGGGGCCCGTTTCACTAAACTTCGTAAGACTGAAATGTTCGTAAGTACAAAATTAAGATAGTCTGTAAATTCCACATTAACAACATTTTCCTGTAAACAATTATTTGATTTACATTTATTGAGCAGTCTATGTCAATAAATGTAAATCAATCAATTGAAATTTCCAGACGATCCTAGATTTGCACTTACGAACATTTTAGCCCGGTGGCTACAATTATGTTCGCACTAAATATACCTGTGACACAATACCAACACACTAAATACTAAATAATAAAACATGTTTGGCCCAGTGTCAACATGATGCGATATGTCAGGAGCCGCGTAATTATTTTTCTGACAATTTCCCAATTTTATTTTATGTTGATTTTCGAAAAATTCGATGGTGAACTAGTAAATCAAATGAATTAAGACCTAGGCCCAGTTCTATCCGTGGCAAATTTTATCCAGAATACGTGTCACAGTTAATGAGTCAACTGTTTATATTTTCTTTAATAAAAGTAACGGTTGCGGGCACACTTTCACGTAGAGCGGGGCCGGGTCCGACCGGCCGTCGGCACTAACAGCCCCCATCAGTAAACACGTTTAAACCTAAGTTGATATCTGTTATTGCGCATGTTCATTTCCCCGTGAGTTTTAAAGTTGCGACAAACAGTGCAGAAAGTATTACCATTACGAATTAAATCGTTTTCCATAGAACGACATCTGTAAACCAAGACCTTTTCATAACTATGACCATGCAATATGTAGATCTACGTAGACACATAATTAAGTCATGAATACATGAATGCAGTGTTACCCGAGTGTGTCTACATATTTCGAAAATCGGTTGTCACGTTCAAATTATGAAGGTTAGCGTTACTCATTAAAATTCGTAATGCAGTGTAATCTATAAATAAATCCCAAAATCGGAACTGGCTGTGTACCGCGTGTACGGTTCCATCTTAGACGGCCGAAAATGCCGACCCCGCTCTAATCTGAACGGGACCGTATAGTATAATTAGTAAAGAGCGCACACACGCGCCCCGGGGTCGATCTCAAAATTGTAAGTACATGTACAGCTGATGGTGGTCGCCAGACAGGATAAGTTTGTTTTCTGTGAGTATTCCGGTTTCAACCCAAATTAAGAAACATGCGGACGCCTCCATCTACGCCGACTACAATTGTTCTCGCGTTTGTTTGTAATTGTTGTATACATATATAAAATAAGTTTAAAATAAATATTAGCATTATGATTACATAATACTGATATTGTTATGTGTTATCTAAAAATACCGGTCGTATGGTTATTTAATTTCAAATGTCATTTCACAAGTCGTCCATATAACCGAAGAAAAAAAAGACAACTATCTGAACCACTATGAAAACAACTGTACAATTCTGCCACGCATATCCAACATTAAAATTGTGAGCCGTAAAGCGTACGGCTATAAATAGGACAACTTATTGCAATGGCGCAACAATTCCAAGTGTCAAAATCCGACGTGACGTTGGTAAATGTATGCGTAACTTTGCGACGTCATTTTCAGCCTCTCATGACGTTGTCATTAAGGCTGGTTTTCACAGAGCGCGGCCCATATATGTTTTAAATATTTTGTTTATTTGTTGACCGATTTTCAAAATCTAACTAGATTTCTTAATTACATCATTTTCAAGCTATCTCGCCAGGTTTCGGAGTCAATTTCCAAAATTTGGAAATTGACTGCCCATGTTAAATTCCCATAGGAAACTCTTGTTTTCGCAATAAAATCAATATTTGATGGAATTTCATCAAACAATCAAACACCCCTCCCCCCACCCAAAAAAAAAATACACAATCCTTATACTGACCCCTTCAGTTGGGCTCATCTCATGTAAACCGTGCGGTCCAGCCAGGATCGAACAGGTCACATTTTTTCCCCATTGGTTTAAACAATCGTGATCCTTTTAGCAAAAACGTTAATGACAGTTTTGTCCTGCAGTATAGTAAATAGAGAATACCAGGGTAGTGTCTTTTGATTGATATCAAGTTTCTGATACACTAACCCGGTTGAATGCGAATTCAGAATTATTTTCACTCACGCTTGATCTAACAATGTCACATTATATTATTAAATGACATCAGTGTAATATGGCAGCGTTATCATCACTGTCATAGTACAAAGCGTTACCTGATCAATTGGTTGCAAGGCTACGGTATTTTTATATCAAACTTATCAGGCTCGGTTTGGAAACTTTATCTATTCCACGGTGAACCTCGCGATTCATATGCATTTTATATTATCAGAGCTCCAGATACGTTTTGTATTTGTATTTGTATACGTTTTGTTCAAATTCAATGCGTGTTTTACTTTTACAAATGTATTTATTTTATTGATTTTCTTCCTAGGGAACAAATGATAAACAAATAAAACAAATTTAGAAATTCACTTATTTGAGCTGCAACAAGCAAACACTGTTTGCTTTTTGCAACTCAACTAAGTGAATTTCCAACTATAGTACAGTATTTTCACTACTCAATGTGTACATCAATGTATTTTCACATTGCTGTGAGTATTTTGTACTCCCGCTTTTGATAATCAATGCGTATTCTGCTAAGATAAGTGCGTTAAATACACAAATAAGTACTATCTGGAGCTCTGTATTATTGTCTGACATATAAGTCTCAAGGTGCATGATTACGTGGTTACAACAACAACAACGTCGCCCACTCCAAAGTAAGTATTATTTGACATTTTCCTTAATATGCAACGGATTTTGATGAAATATGGAGCAGCAAACGCGTCTTCATGAGATGCATTTAACTTATGTCGTGTTTGCAAAGAATCGATTTCCGTGTCGGAGACACGGAAATCGATTCTTCGCAAAAACGACACATGTTTGGGCGACCATTACGAACTTACAAGTGGCTGGGTTCATACGAGGTGTGCTCCATTCACTGTTCTCTTCGCATACAATACTCTTGGACCAGTTCGGCTCTAACCGGCAGTATCTCACGTATTTCACTGTCGCCCCGACATACATCTGGTTCCCAAAAGTGGTGAAGTTATCTAAGGTCGGGATCGGTCCACATCCTGTAATTGACAGCGATCTAACCCTGTGGCTGTGTCTGGAAAAATGTGGGCTTATGTCGTTGTGGATAAGCTTAATTGCATTTTCTTGTTTATTTGATTTTCCACTCACTTTTCAATACTTGAGCAACGCAAAACTACTATACAGCCTTCAAATTTATATAAATACATGTATTACACTTTCTGCTGATTAAAATTCAGTTTAATTATTATTTTCTACTTGATTTTGTATTTTAATCAGATTTTATATCGTATTAATTGATGAATGCTCATTCCATGGTCAACTGACCTGTTCCCATTGATCAGAAATTAAATAGAAATTGAGGGTATATTGTGACATAAAAAATAATCAAAACAACATATTTTTTGGGGAGTTTCAAACAATAATTTATTCCAAAGTAAACGTATGGATGGGAATGTATGGAACGCCAGAACTGTCTTATCTGAACTAATGTTGTTATCTTATGTGGATTCATCTTTAATTTATGTGGAGTCATCTTCATCTTATGTGGAATCGTCTTTATCTTATGTGGATTCATCTTTATCTTAATGTGGATTCACCTTTATCTTATGTCAATTCGTCTTTATCGTATGTCGATTCATCTTATGCCGGTCCGTCCTTATATTATATATGCTTGTTTTGATATTGTGTCGATTCTTCTTTAGTATTATATTATGTGGCTTAGTCTTTATCTTATGTCAGTTGGCCCTTACATTATGTGAGTTTGTATTTATCTTATGTCAAATCGCCTTTATCTTATGTCACTTCGTACTTATCTTATGTCAGTTCGTATTTATCTTATTTATCTTACACGGGTGTCGACATGGTTGTTGTTGCGGGAAAGAAATAGCCAGTGTCAACACAAATATCTCTCCAATAAATAAACCCCATATTAACAATGTTCGACATAAAGACGAAATGACAGAACATAAAGAGAACTTCACTTAAGATAAATACACATCTACATAAGATAAGAACCGACCCGTACGAGAGATAAATACGAACCCACATAAGATTAAGATATACCCACAAAAGATAATGTCAACCCGACACAATATTTTCCCCCGGCTGACAAAAGGGACATTACGGCATATGCGATCAAAGTAGCCCCACATCATCATGTGCCTCCGCACAGTCTTATTAGGGCCTACGCTGTTCGTTATTCCATCAATGGAGTAGCATTAATAACACCAGCAAGACGATTAGAATCGAGTCATTTTCTGTGTGAGTTTTCAAAAGGAATTAGATATCCAAGTAGTGCCAATTATTGTAAACGCCAAACTGTCCCATTTCTCAGCCCGGCAGCCCATATAAAGACGAACCAACATACGATCATAAGACGAGCACCGTGGCGTAATGATTAGTGTGTCGGACTACTGATCCAAGGGTCGTGGGTTCGAGCCTGACTAGCGGCGTGCGTTGTGTCCTTGAGCAAGACACTTTATCCACACTGCTCCAGTTCACCCAGCTGTAAATGGGTACCGATAATTCGTAGTTGCTCTGTAAATACGAATTACCGGCTTCTCTCAAATATATCTACCTCTGGTCTTTCTCCCATTCTTTAGAGACGGCATGCAAGGTCATAGAGCCAGTGCCGCCGTTAAATATAAGCTAAAAAAACAAAACAAACGATCATAAGATAAAAAAATGAAAAGTGAGTTGACGTAAGCTAAAGACAAATTGACCTAATATAAAGACGATATTGCATACGATATAGATGAACTGACATACGATAAAGATGAACTGACTTAAGATAAAGACTAATCTACACGAGATAAGGACGAACTGACATAAGATATAGACGAATCCGCACAAGATAAAGACAAACTGATATACGATAAGGATGAACTCACATAAGATAAAGATGAACTCACATAAGATAAAGATGAAACTGACATAAGATAAAGACGAATTGGCCTAAAGTAAAGATACAGTGATATAACATAAGGTCAAATCCACATAAGATAAATACGAACTGACATAAGATAAAGACAAACTGACATAACATAAACACGAATCCACTCAGGTTAAAGACGAACTGACATAAGATAAAAACGAACTGACATGAGATAAAGATGAATCCACACAAGATAAAGACAAGCTGACACAAGACAAAGACGAACTGACATAAGATAAGGACGAACTGACATAAGATAAAGACGAGTCAACGTAAGATAAATACGAAACCATATAAGAGCATTACATGTCTTCAGTTAAGGCAGTCATGGCGTTCCATAGGAATTGGTTTGCACCATGACAGTACATTTGCCTCTGGATGATGATTTAGAAAATATGCAACTTTCAGTCACTAGTTCTGCAAGTGACGTGGCACGGCGTGGCACGGCGTGGTATGAAAATGGAAATTTCCCCTCAGAATCTGATAATTTTAAAGAGGCTGCACCGCGATATTTCACATTCCTGCATAGGTAAGGAGCATTAATGGAGCAGCATATTTGTGTTTGTGTAAAAATATCTAGTCTTGTTCATAAATGTCAAACACATTTTGCTGTCTGCCCATTTATTTGCAATTAACTGGTCACTGCACCCTTTATATCGCGGTCAGGCAATTGTCATCTAGCAATATCTTTCCAGTCATAGCCACATATACGGGTCGGAAACGGCCCGAATCATCAATACACGTACAGTTATACGTGTGGTGATGTAAAGTCCTGGGTTATGACGTCATAACTCTTCCACGACCACCACTGCAAAACCGACTGCGTTAAATGTGTCATGATGTCGGAACATCTATTAGCAACCTCGACTCGCAATCAATATGTTTGATTGACTGAGCCTGAACTGTAGCACAGCTCAGGCTCAGTCAATCAGTATGCTTGATTTAGAGCACACTATTAAAATATTTCGAAACAAAACAATGGACAAATATTTGTAAGATTAGCGCAGACAGTGGTGTGGCATCTAAACCGGGAGCAAACAGATGTGTTCGTTACTACTACTACTGTCTGTTTCACGAAAGCTGCCCAAATTTTACGGCTATATAAACAATGCAAAAACAATATTTTTTATGATAATGTGAGTTTTATTTTGTGAAATTTGGTCCCATATCGATTTTATTACGAAAATACAAGTTCCCTATGTTAAATCCCCATGTGGAAATTTGTCTAATTTCAGAAATAGTAGACCGAATTTCAAAATTTAACTTTAGTTTGCTTAGTTAGATCATTTCCAAGCTATTTTTTCCCCGTTTGTTTGTCTCCTACAACACTCCTCCAGCTCCTCCACCTCCTTTTCCCGTATGTTAAATTCCCATAGAGAAATCAATTTTTCGTAATAAAATCAAGATTTGACCAAATTTCACGAAATAAAAAGAAGGCTCATTCTGAAATGTTGATAAAATTTAATATTATCAAAACAAAGATTGCTTTTGAATTGTTTAAATGGCCGTAAAATTCTGGCATGTTTCGTGAAACAGACAGTAGAGAATGTCTCACCAAGATGATGGCTTGGGTTCTTGCATTTGTTACACTGTGTCTGAAAATGAAAATAATAACAACACATGTCTTACATAATGATAATGGTTATTTCACTCGTGGATATGAATGCAATTGAAAACGATGGTACCGGTAGTTTGAAATTACATATAGGTTAGAGTACACTAAATTGTGCGAAAGCGCCAAGGGAGGCCAAAGTAGTTCAGTATACAGAAATAGTGCGGGTGTTTTGAGGTTATAAACACAGTTTGCTTGTAAATCTTGATCCATTACTACGAAATGTCACTTGAGGAACATTTTTGGGTGCTTTTAACACAAGTATTCGGCATATTTGTAGCAATTTAAAAAGTATAAAACAGCAACAGACGAAAGGTTTTATTTCCCACCTTCTAAGAAGCGTTAATATTGATATGAGACACGCCATGTGATTTTGTACCTTCGGGCATCTGCGTAATTTCATTAAATACGTTTACAAGATTTACAATATTTGTCATAAATAAAGTCAAAAGTTGACAAAAATACCTCGGAGTACATATTCCGCATGTTCTCTGAAAAATGTGTCAACTTTTGACGCCATTTACGGAAGATATTGTAAAGTTTGTAAACGTATTTCATGAAATTATGCAGATGTCCGAAGGTACAAAATCACATGACGTGCCTCATATGGACTCATCTAAGCTATTAGCTTGTTTTCAAATTCATGTACATATCACATGTAAGCAGGGGCGCCGCAAGCATCATACATAATATTGGTCTGGCGAATGAATATAGTGGGTGGACCCGCTACCCGCCCAACGCGTATGTTGTTACCACTCAGTTGAACCGTCTCACCGAGACGGTTCAACTGAGTGGTAACAACGTACACTTCTGATGATAAATGAGAAAAATTGCAGAAAAAATATTTACATTCCGTTTTTTGTATATGTATGAATTCCAAATATGTCAAAAGTATTGACGCCCCTGGTAAGTGATGTCCTATGTATCGTATGCAATAAATATTGTTTAAACTAAGGGAAAATGAAAGATTGTAAACCATATTGTTTAATAATAGTGTCTGTTTAATTAGCCACCGTGTGGTATCACGTGTTTGTTGCGTCTGTGTAATGGCGGCGCCTAAGAGTTTTGAGGCAAATCTTATATTTCATGAATACGACTGCAGTTTCTTCCTTTTAATGATGTTCCACCCGTTAAAAGTACATGCCCACTCAGTAGGCACAACATGTTCTTTATATCAGACACATCATCAGAGACATTTCCTAGCAAAATAAACATTAATTCACCATTTCCCCACGTATTGATTGGCATTATTATACATTTTATATCGGAGGTAAATATCCACACTGATATCAGGGGCGATAACGCATTTAATTAATATAAATAATTAGAAAATACCATGCCTCATTTGCATATGAAAATAGCCTGATACCACCGCGCGTCACTATCAGTAAAATAAATATTACTAAATAATTATATCTGTATAGAGGGCACTCGTAATGGTGGAATAGTAACACAAGTATACACTTATGTTACTTCTTATAAAGAACATTGTGTGCCTACTGAGTGGGTATGTACCTTATTAACTACAGACATAATCTGTAGCCTATTTCACTAAAATTGCAAATTATACTTATCTTGCTAAGTACACATTAAGGGAGAAATTTTCAATTTAAGGATACATTTATTAATGTTTATTATACTGAATTTATTACATTATCACAGCCATTTTGGCTGTGATAATGTCATAAATGCAGTATAATAATTCTGCATACTTTTAATTACCAGCTACATTGTATATGCAGTCGTTAGTTCTTTATGAAATAATGCATTATTACTCACTCAAAGTAAACTTTGCTAGATACGTATGCTTGACAATTTTGATGATATCGGCGACAGGTAATGCTACTGAACTTGCTATTGCCGGACTCGTAGTGTTAACATGGTCATCATTAAAATGAAGAAACCGCAGTCGTATTGATGAAATATAGATTTACCTCGCAACAAATGGGCGCCGCCATTACGGAAAACTAAAGCAATAGACCACGTGATACCACACCGTGTTATCATGGATACGATAAACTTAGACACTAAGCCATTTTCATACTTCCATCACGTCCTTAGCTAACAGCTAACCCGAATTTTCTGCCCTGCGTTACAGACAGAAAATCCGGGTTATTCCTTACCGGATTGCTCTGTGTCCTGCCGGATTTGCGCCAGTATATGGCCGTACTGCTGATCACTCCTGCCCCGGCCAATGACCACATATTGGGCTCTGCGGTTTGGATCAGGTAGCACAGGTGTCCGGCATTTTGGTGGTACTTGATATATGTACACCGGTCAACGGCCCGGCACACGTCCATACACTCGTAGATCCCCACCCCCCGTAGGATGGCCACTGTTTGTTTGTCCGTCGGCTCAGATACTGACCAGTGGAACAGAGGCCTGACCGTTGGAGTCGTGTCGGCACGGATGTGCACGTACAGACATAGTGTCCAGTAAATCCCATACACGATACTTATTGCCATGTATTTGTCCATTGTTACAAAGCCCGATACACGATATGTGTTGCCATTTATTTGTCTATCGTCATAGACGCCGCCCGGCAATTTGTATCATACCTACCACATGCATTTATCAGGTAACCTGCCCTGTAATGATTGAATACGTACTGACTAATAACATATTGTTGTATCAGGCACTGACCAAACAGGGTTACAACGAAGTGAAAACTGACGTTCCATTGATCGGATGTCTACACGTGACGTTACCGAATGACGTCAGTGTATTGACACAACGTAAACAAACCCGCGTTATGTCCACAGATAACGACGTCATCAGTGGTCATTTTCGAGCATAAAAGGTTACCTGATAAATAGAATACCAGGCTATTGTCTTTTGATATCAAGTTTACCAGGCTCGGCTCGGAAATGATAGGAATTCCTCGGCAAGCCTCGGAATTCCTAAGCGTTTCCTAGCCTTGCCTGATAAACTTGATATCAAAAGACACTAGCCTGGTATTCGCTATGTATCGCCCGGACGATACTGAAGTAGTCCGCAGTGTTACTTCTCGCACATATCTATAGCAGGCATTGGCGCAGGTATATATACCATGCACCAGGTTCGACCCAAATTCGAAAACTGACTGACATTATTATGGTGTCGAGTGACGTTAATACAATGACACACATTAAATAATGTAGTCAAGCCCATGTTCCTTTCAACATAAACGTCATTACACTTACATTATTCATAGCAGACACGTTTCATGATAACACCGGGCTAGTGTTTTGATATTGGTGTCTGGCTGCAACCACAGGGGAATAACGCGTGGGATTGTAAAATGGATAGCAAATCCTAATTATGTTTAGATTGATTGATTGATTGAGTATTGGTTTTTAACGGCCTATCAACAGCAAAGGTCAATTAAAGCCAGGCTTAAAGATTGGACTTATAGGTTATTGGATTTGTACGGAAATATATTTCGAACGAACGAGTACGCCGAAATATACTTCCGTACAAATCCAATAACCTATTTATTATATACCCGTTCAACAAAACATACATCCTAATCATTAAATAAACCGACAGTGAGAGGAAATGCGACTCTCTATTATTTTTGTTGAACAATCCGAGCGCCTGTGATGGCTGCAGTTTATGCAAATTGTATTGGGTATGAATACTAACTTGACAACGTCATTTCGCGCACCTGAATAGATACAATACACGAAAACCAAGATGGCTGACATCACTACAGACACAACAAAACCGGGGAAAATGCGTTACATTTGGATAAAAAGCCATACTTAAACACGTAAGTTTATTTAACACGGATCAACTGTTAATAATTTAGACACGTTCAACAACTGCTATATTTAATTTAGTTCTGAAGACAAAAACACAACATAATACACAATATTGAATTATTGCGTGCATCTGTATCGGTAGTAGACTTCACGGCAACATTTTCAATTGCATGGACTAATAAAGCAAAAATGAACCAAATTCATCAATAAAGACAATATTTTGTGTTTGCCTTGAAAATGTGCTTACTATCCCTCAAAAGACACCATCACCCTCCATATTTCATTTCTACGTGTGTTTTACACCAATTACATGATATTCAGTACAATACAGATCCCTACAATTAGTTGCGAACAGTAACTTGCATTCTTCCATCCGTAGCGAGTAACGATTCCACTCATAGGCTGTGGAATAATTAGCTGCTAAAGTTTTAATCACATCTGATTCGCTATTCTGCGAAGCCTATGTTTGGAATTGTAACTCGGACTACGGACGGTACGGGAGTAGATGGCAAGAGTTACTGTTCGCAACTAGCATACAATAAGGTGATTTTCGTACAACCAAATGTTATTGACATTTATCACATTTAAATTTCAGATGTGATTTGGCACAGCTCCAAAGTTTCCGAAATTGAATGTGCAACCGTGGAATGTATTGCCAGACAAGAATGTTGCAGGAAATGGATCTTGGGCAGAGAAAGTATTCGCTGACGAGGTGTTAGAGACATTTTCGATCTCCTGTAGCGGCAGAACATTCACACTACTAGGGACAGATACAGTGGCCGTGCTCATTGGGGCGATTAATTGACCCGGTTGTACTGCGCTCGGTGGGGCGATATTCTGACCAGATTGTAATATATTTGATATCTGACGATGTTCTCCGATATACAGTTCGGCTTCATAGTGTGTGATGGATTGTATATTTTTATGTCCCGTAATTTTCATTATTTTGTTGTGGGGGAACTCCTGCTTTCGATAGAGTGGTGACTGTTGACTTTCTAATACTCTAACCGTGACGAGATTCCAGCTTGCTCTGCAGCACTCTTCATCAGACTGCCAAGTGGGTAATACCTGAAAATAAATATTTGGGAGAAAATGTGTAAGAAATACTTTTGAGAACTTTGCATATCGACCAGGTTGTAGAATCATTTTAAGATCACTATTCAGACACACTGAATTACATCTCATTTTTCACCAATTAAAATAATTATCAAAACATTGTCGTATTTATAACTATTTTACTTTTCTAACTAAATATTAATGTCACTTTCTACAAAACTTAATTTGTTCTTCAGCCTTGTCCGTAATGATTTTCAGTGTCATATGATAATGTTTAAATAACATTTAGAAACAAAATGGAAACAAATCATAGTGCATTATTTCACATAATAAATGTCATACCATGGCCAATTTGCTGTGCCTTTCAATCGTTGTTCTGGTACTGCTGTCAGGTAAAATGGACTGTCAGCAGCCAACATCTCGGAAGGTCGGCGACTTCTGAAGATCTCGAAAATCTTGACAGGGTCTCTGAAATGGAAATATTGTGCATAAAAAAATGTTATGTTTCTCATATATTGTCACGCCAGATGGCAGATATTGATTTCAAACAAGAATATAATATGTTTTCCAACAAATTTCACAGTACATTGTATTCACAGAATTATATCTCAAATTCAACTTCAGATGTATTTATGGATTTAAGTCAATATCAGCAACATACAGTGATAAGAAACAATATTTTGTTCACGTGCTGGCCCGGATATAGTTGCGAACGGTAACTCTTGAAATTTGCTCCCATACCGTCCACGAGTAGATTGCAAGTTACCGTTCGCAACAAGCTTTATTCGCTGATGTTTCAATGCCAAGTCAGACCTATTTATCTTATTAACAATGATATAGTAAACTTTCTTTACTGAATGTATGAAAAGCAAAATACGTTTTATGGACTACAAGTAGTAGTGATCACAATACATCGGACCTCCGTTCGTATTCACTTAACTTTATTGTGTCTTGAGATATTTGAATGGAAAATTAATAAAAAATGTATAACTAAACAAATATTTATATTTGAGGATCGATTAACATTACGCTCGTGCACATTTGATCGATTCTCCAAGTTTCATCATGACAACCGTGATAGTTTTCAAGTTATTAAATTTTCTATTTCTTACGACAATATCTCACGACTCAAAAATGTTTTGCGCTTACGAGGCCAGCAAACATACCTGGTGTTGTCTGTTGCAAATATATTCGGTGTGGTCTCTCGTGTATTCGACAGATTCGCCCCATCCCTGGTCTTGCTTCCCTCTCATTGAATTCGAGAAACGTTTCCCCATTGGCTGTCGTTTTCATCTCTATATCACCGAATTTCAATTGTCTTGCTTCATCTCGTCCACGCAGACAGAACATTTTTACGAAATAGTTAAATATCGTGAATTGAAGGATTTTTGGTGTTCTTGTACATAGGGACCCATATGAATACATTTTCTCTTCTTCTTCAGGCGTAATGTTCATGCACTTTTTCAGTTTATTCCCCTTCCCAAGTTTCTTCAGCTCCATTTTCTTGGCCGTTAATACTCTGATACACTACCCAAATACTCTGTCTCTTAATGAGGCTTCATTCTTCTTTTCCTTTATATAACGTTCTACACTGTTTTTTAGTGCTTCCAACGAAGTTGGCTCGTAATTGGTACCGTCTGTCTTATGGATGCCTATGAACAGTTCGCATAATAGGCTGTTCAAGTGCTGTGGTGGTATGTGCTCTACCAGTTTTGTTTCCCGTTTGTTGTCATACAGCCACTTCTGAACGTTTTTCATGTCCGTAACTGTGGCTTGCTGGGTGTTTTTCTTCGCTTGATTAGCTATAAATTCATCTACGCTGCAGGTTAACGTCGCGGGTCCGTTCATTCAAAACATCAAAAGGCAAATCCAATGGGGCTCCTTAGCGAGTTATGTCCCTTGTCGGCCGCTAGTGGCGCCACTGAGCGATCCGGTCCATTCTGTCCACTTCGTCATCTTTTCGCGTTTAATGGTCAAAATATGGAGGCAAAGGATGACTCTGTCATCAAACAGGGGCCTTTTTTGGACGGAATTCGCTACAAAACTGAGGTCAAAACCGTGTATCCGCACGAAATAGTGCCGACTTTCTCGCGTTATTCTGCACACTTATAATATTGCTAAGATATTTAAGTTGACTTATATTTCCTAAACACGCAAAATAGTAATTAAACTTAAAAAATATTTACATTTATAAAAAATGCTCTAAAGAGGACGTAAACATCACGGTTTATTCGTTAAGATAGACTGTGCGACTGATTCCCTGCGTTTGACTTGAAGTTGTACTGGTTCCCAGTGCTCGTCAACAAGCAAGCGGGAGCTGAAAATAGTTCAAGTTCCGCGATTGCAGAATACTACAAGCCTTTACCCAGATATTCCCAACGACAGACACCTGACTGATACACAAGTAGAAAGGTAATACATTTAAGTTATTACTGCCATTAATTATTTGTTCGAAACTGCTGCTATGCGGAATTTAATTCAGCATACACATAACATGTTCTTATTCCCGACAAGAGGTAGAAGCCGGCAAATTGTTTCATAATTTGGCTAGCGGAATCGTTACAACGCTTTAAATTAATGCACGGACCGTAGCAATGGATGATAAATGAGCAGTCAGTTGTGTTACGTTTCTGCAGTTCATTAATTGATTGATTTATTGGTGTTTAACGGCCTACCAACAGCTACACATATGGCCGAGAGGGTGGACAAATGGGGCTCATGTGAGTTGTGACCAGTGTAGCTCCTGATCAAATTGCACGCTCCTGTGGCCTGATAAGGATCTATGTTGATTGTAGAAGCATAGCGGGTCTTTCATTGAGAGACTGGCGAGCAATGCAGATCCTGATCAGACTGCGGATGCACAGGCTGATCTGGATCTACGCTCGTCGTAAAATCCGTAAGCCCTATTTCTCAAGTCCCAGTCACAAATTAAGGTTTAATCTACAATACTGGGATTCACGCCTGGTTCCATTACTTTCCATCACTAAGACAATATTGGGCAATCTGATTGCAATAAGGGTGCCTGACACTGGATCGGGATATTTTGTTCTCGGTATGGAAAGGTTGATGGTGTAAATTGACGAATATTTGCAGAATTATGCGTGGGTTCTACAGATAATCAAACATGGTTCGATAAGCTCACTCGTTTGATTGGCGTAAGGACCCACTCACCTATGCATTATTTCAAGATAATTAGCTCGCTTGGCTAAATAATGCTATTTAATATAAAAATACTATTTCTCTATGGGAATTTAACATGGAAATGATTTTACAAACTATAAAGAAAACAAAACTGTAATTTTGATAAAAGATGTTTCACTGTTATCCTCGTGACTGTTTAAAGGTACATGTACATGCCCACTCTGTAGGCACAAAATGTTTGTTATAGGAATTAAATAAGTGTATACTATAATTCTGACACTATTCCACCAGTTCTAAAAATTATGAGTGCCCACTATACAGATATAATAATTTAGTAATATATATTTTACTGATAGTGACTCGCGGTGGTATCAGGCTATTTTCATATTCAAATGAGGCATGATATTTTTTAATTATTTATTCTAGTTAAATGCGCCACCTGAAAATATAATACTTTCGACAGATAATAAAGTATGATCATTGCACATCAAAAAATAAATACAGAGAATAAATAGTAATGTCCGTTAACATTTTAAGTAAACGCGGTTATCGCCCCTGATATCAGTGTGGAAATTGACATCTGATATAAAATGTATAATAATGCCAATCAATACGTGGGGTAATGGTGAAATAATGTTTATTTTGCCAGACAATGTCTCGGATTATGTCTGATATAAAGAACAGTTTGTGCCTACTGGGTGGGCATGTACATGTACCTTTAATCTCCTGGTAAACATCTTCACTTATATGAAACTATGATGTATCTATGAAGATTTAACATGCAGAAATTCAGTATTTTCATAATACAATTATTGTTCGACTAAATTTCGTGAAATAAAAATAAGTCTCATTCTTACATTTTGCTAAGTAGTAATAATAGTGGAAAATTGTGTTTTGTATGGTGGCATATATTTGCCATCAAGATGTCGACATAATTTCTCGCAACATGTTGACTTAAATATCATGACATGTCAACATAACCTGATAAGTTGCCACAACAAGTCAACATAATGCGAGTTATCACAATTAGTCAACATACCGTGATAAGTTAACACAATATGTCGACATAACGTGATATTTTATCTCAACAAGTCGACATAACGTGATATTTATCTCAACATGGTGACTTTTTTGAACGTGATAAGTTAACACAACATGTCGATATAATATGATAGTTTTACACAACATGTCGACATAATGTGATATTTTATCTCAACATGTCGACATAGTTTCGCGTTGGCATCTCAACAGCACGTATATGCCACCATAGTTTTGCAATGTTTATATATATATAACCTTATAAGGTGGCAATTTTACACAAAACTAAACTGACAGCAGTGTTAGTGTGCATGTATATCATGTACGCGCAGTGTTAGTGCAGCAGTGTACTGACGAGACAGCATGTAGTGTTGTGGCATGTATATCATGTACTGACAGCAGTGTTAGTGTGCATGTATATATTGTTACGACATCATGTATTGACAGCAGTGTTAGTGCGTGTGCATGTTATATCATGTATTGACAGCATGTTAGTTTGTGCATGTATACATGTACTGACAGCAGTGTTAGATGTGCATGTATCAGTATTGACAGCAGTGTTAGTGTGCATGTATATCGATACAGCATGTTAGTGTGCAGTACAGTATGACAGCAGTGTTAGTGTCATGTATATCATGTACTGACAGCAGTGTTAGTGTGCAGTATATCATACTGACACAGTGTTATGCATGTAATCATGTATTGACAGCCGTGTTATGTGGCATGTATATCATGTATGACAGCAGTGTTAGTGCATGTATATCAGTACTGACAGCATGTTAGTGTGCATGTATATCATGTATTGACCAGTGTTATGCATGTATCATCAGTACTGACAGCAGTGTTAGTGTGCTGTATATCATGTATTGACAGCTGGTTAGTGTGCATGTATTCATGTACTGACAGCAGTGTTAGTGTGCATGTATATCATGTGACAGCAGTGTTAGTGTGCAGTCTATCATGTATTGACAGCAGTGTTAGTGTGCATGTATATCATGTACTGACAGCAGTGTTAGTGTGCATGTATATCATGTACTGACAGCAGTGTTAGTGTGCATGTATATCATGTACTGACAGCAGTGTTAGTGTGCATGTATATCATGTACTGACAGCAGTGTTAGTGTGCATGTATATCATGTATTAAGGCCATAGAAATTTTGTTAGAAAACTCCGGCCTTAGGAGGGTGGATTTTCATTTTTCGTACTGACTGTTTAGTGTCGGATTGCTTTTGAAATATTTTGAAAATAGATACATTTACAAATAAAATGACAATTTGGCAATTTATTTCAGTGATGGGTATGGTCCCTACATGATTTAGCAATGCCACAACCATTCTGAACAGCAACAAGTGACAACAGTGAATGAAGTATAGTTTCATCATAACTTCTATATTCCTGGAAGAATTACTTAAACATTTCAATACAGCATACTTGCGGACAAATGCCACACATCCATGCTGCCCTTAATGTGACCTTGACCTGTTGACCTTCACAACTTTGAACTTTTTCACACATTAAAGGTACATGCCCACGCAGTAGGCACAAACTGTTCTTTATAGGAATTAAATAAGTGTATAATTGTGTCACTATTCCACCAGTTCTAAAAGTGCCCGCTATACAGATATAATCAATTAGTAATATTTATTTTACTGATAGTGGCGCGCGGTGGTATCACGCTATTTTCATATGCAAATGAGGCATGATATTGTTTAATTATTTATACTAATTAAATGTGTCTCCTGAAAAAATTATATTTTCGACAGTTTATCAAGTATGATCATTGCACATCAAACAATAAATACAGAGAATAAATAGTAATGTCCGTTAACATTTTAAGGAAACACATCTATCGCTTCTGATAATAGTGTGTAAATTTACGGCTAATATAAAATGTATAATAATGCCAATCAATACATGGAATAACGGTGAATGAATGTTTATTTTGCCAGAAAATGTGTCAGATGATGTCTCTGATGTAAGTAACATTGTGTGCCTACTGAGTGGGCATGTACATGTACCTTTAACTAGTTCGCAGGAGTTTCTCAATTATGTCATAACTTCTTTATCCCTTGATGGATCACTATAATATTTCAATACATCACACTTGTGGACAAATGCCACGCATCCATGCTGTCCTTAATATGACCCTGACCTTCACAACTTTGAACTTTTTCACACATTATTTATTTTACCGGAGTTTACACAAGACCTGTGCACAAATTTCACACATCTATGCTGCCCTGAATATGACCTTCACATTTTGACCTTCACACCTGTGTTTATGAATACTTTTGGTAAATTAACTTTGCCACAGTTTCTGCGAATCTGCCACCAGGGGCATTCGTGTGCAAACAGGCCACATTTTCTTGTTTTTAAGTGTTTCAAAAAACGACAATTAATGATTTTTCATCAAATATATATAAATAAAAGATTAATCTGACATTATTTTTTAAGGGGCAGGTGGGGATGATATTCAGTAATTTAATTTCATGCGAGCCTTAGCCGGACGTAACATTTCAAAATAATGTTATACCAATTACCAATGGAATGAAACGGTCAACATGTCCAGATCAAAATTTGATTGGTTTTTGTCTGATGAATTTAAAAGTCCAGGTGCATGTATATTCCTTATACATGCTGTTCCTGTCATGACATATTATTGTGACTGACTAAAAGATGTACCAAGTGTAACCCCATTGTTAGTGCTGAATTTAGAATGCTCCCAAATTATCTATGTATATGACATGTTGAAGTCACTGCAGCTATTCAGTATGTAGTTCGTCTCGTGCTGTACTGCAAATAAATTTCATTGAGTATAGCGAAAAAGGTCACTGCATATCAATTGAGTGCCGTTAACAGTTCAAAGTGAATATGGTTGGAGAAATGGAGCTTTGGACATTTGTGTTCATTGTCGGCACATACCAACATGCACATTTGTCTGATCAAGTATAAATGTGCTATTCGCCATTTAGTCAGCAAAACACCCACCATGCTCCAAATAAACAGTATAAATCCTAAACAAGCTGCAGGAGTGTGCTAGCAGATCATGAGGTACTGGCCACAAATACCATAAGCGCCCATTTCTCCAGTGAAAAATACAAACATTTTACAGGCTTGTTGACATCATTTTCATGAATATTTGTAATTCAAAAATGTCTTTAGTATGTTGCTCATGTGACTGATGTAAACATGCTGGTGGTGCATGTTGCCACATAATTTTACATTTTAGCAGGGTTAAAACAGAAGAGTGCATTTAAGTGAATCTACGTTTTGATCTGGGTGGATTCAGTGCATTAAGGTTTCAGTTTATGGAAAAGTACTTTCCACAACAAACATATATTATAATAAGCTTAGAATTGCAAATGTATTCGGTTAAGTGATGCATGTACGTGTACAGTCGAATCATTTTACATCATTTAGATGGAATGTCAAATAATTGTGTAATTTGTCCACAGTATGAATGAATACATGAAATAAACTGATGTATGTCATTTTCATTGTTATTAGTCAATTATTATTTCAATCATGATTTATAAAACTGTCTGAGCAAGTCAAAATAAGCTCAGAATAAACATGAGGAAGCATGTTGATTGGTTGACTGAATTTGATTTTAGGTGTGTCCAACAGTAAGATTATATAACATGTAGACGGCGTTTTGATTCGTCATGCATTAAGCCTTATGTGCTCAGAAAAGTTTATAATCTTTAATTCAGGCCCAGTATGTCAAACACACCGTTAATGTTCAAGCCTGCTTGCAGAGAGCTTGTAGTAGTGGTTACATTGACGCCATTGTGTCTGTTAAAGTTATATCCCATCGCGTAGCGAAAATGGGATATAGAGATGCAAAAGTCGTCCGTCTGTCCATCCATCACATTTTCCATTCTGCTATGACTGTGTTACCGTATGACTGATTGACTTGAAACTTTATGTGCATGTCTATTATCCATATGTTCATTCCCCGCCCCACCCATGCCCACGGTCATGGTCAAATTGCTAGAAATTTGCGTCCAGTAGATGCGTACACGTTTCTCCATTCTCTATAACTTCTTTACTGTGCATGTTTACTATCATCATCCATAGTTTGGTTCCCCACCCCACCCATGTTTTCCCCATGCCCAAGGGCAAATCATTTATTTAATTTGGGTCCAGTAGATGAAAGCGCGTTTCTTCATTCTCCTATACATGTAACAGCTTTACTGTGTAACAAATTGGCTTGAAACTTCATGTGCATGTTTATTAACAGCCATATTTACATTCCCTACCCCACACATGCTCTCCCAATGCCCAAGGTCGAGGTCAATTACCTTTGAAGTTTCAGTCCAGTAGGTGTGTGCACGTTCCTCCGTTGTCCTATAACTTCTTTACTTTATGAACGATTTGCTTCAAACTTTATGTGCATATTACCCATCATTCATATTTTCATTCCCCACCCAGACGTGCTGCCCTTGTCCAAGTTCAAGGTCAAATAACCTCTGCTGTGAGATTGACCTTCAAACCAGGGAGCTGGATCTGTGTTGTGTGTGGTTAGAGTTCAGATGAGCTCTTTTGTACTCCTTTTTATAAGCCCGTTTGAAAAACAGGACATATTATGTTGTCTGTCCGTCCATAAACTTTAGTCTTGTACATCGAACTAGTCCTACAGTTTTCCACTGTTCGAATGTCAGGGATTAATATATATTTATTTTGATGTAAATATTCCGTACTGATTTTGGGATCCATTTCCCCCAATGCAGCAGGTTAAATGCGGGATCGAACCTGTTGGCCCTGCATTAAATGACCTTAGCTGTTGATAGGCCATTAAATACCAATACACCAAATCAAGTCAACCTACTAAATTTAACATGAGCCAAAAGAGGTGAGGATGAGGAGAAACATGTATACGATATTTACACCAAACCATGGCGATATAACTTGGAAATTATTTATCGTTTACAAAATCTATTTTAGCCCCCATTTTGAAATTCACAAAATTTAACTCAACCTTTTCAAATAAAAATGAAGAGAATAACATGCATGCTATTTTGAAACAAATGTAATTGAGTTTTAATACTATGATGAAATCTCTGTAAATGAGACGTCCGTTAGGTTGCCGTGGTGTCTCAGACAATTTACAATCTAAGATAAGTTACAGTGAAACCCAAGATTAACACACAGTTATGTTTTATGTGTGGAGAAATGGGGCTTATGAGATATATGGCCAGTCTTGCTCTGGGTCTTCCAGGTCAGTCTTGAGGAATGTTAAGAACATACTTTGTTAGAAACAGGACTGATGTTTCACCGACTGAATGGTCACCAGAGCAGACTCTGATCTGATCAGACTGAGCAAATGTATGGGATATATGGCCAGTCTCGCCCTGGGTCTTAGAGCTCAGTCTTGAGGAATGATAAGAACATACACTATTAGATGATTAGAAACACGACTGATGTTTCCCTGACCAGTACCATAACCATCATGAGGCAGACGAGGCGGGCATTTTGCCAATTATTTGTTTTATGCCAAGAATTAGACAAATCCCTGGGGTGGTGGCGGGGAGAATGCTCCCTGACCTCCATGTCGGGACTTGGTTCGCCTCGTCTGGTATTTACCTCTGGTTACGGCCTTGCTGACTGAATGGCGACCAGTGCAGACCCTGATCAGACTGCGCGAATGCGCAGGCTGATCTGGATCTACACGGGTCGCAGATACCATAAGCCACATTTCTCCAGTCACAGTCACAAATTAACAGTTTACATTTATTTCTAAAACATTACTAGTAGTCCCTCCAAACTGAAACTGAAACTAAATCGTAACGGACTGAATGCATATATCTGCTATAAATTGTTGTCGGTCAATGTACATGATGTGTTGGTTCCGTGCTTACTTGCGTCCTGTAATTGGTAGAGCTGGGGCAGAGTTACAGGTTCCCGGTTTATTGCTTAGTTTTCTGTATCCGGCAACCTGTGAGTTG
This sequence comes from Conchocele bisecta, assembly GCA_029237695.1. Classification (NCBI taxonomy): domain Eukaryota; kingdom Metazoa; phylum Mollusca; class Bivalvia; order Lucinida; family Thyasiridae; genus Conchocele; species Conchocele bisecta. Next base: position 32,263,105 of record CM055271.1, read on the forward strand.
GAACCAGTAAACTTAAAACCTGATGAACTAGAATAGTTTATGGAACGCGTACGAATAGGTAAATCGGTCTCACGGAGGCATTCTGGTATTACCATAGCCGCAATGTAAATACAAACAATGGAAACCTACCATTCAAGTCCGAGTCATTATTTGCGACGAAATGGTGCGAGGTTTCCGAGTACGATCCTGTCCTCAAAATACCGGAAGTAGATACACAGGATCCTTGGATCATTGATTTCTGTCGCGTTTACTAGATATTACCAAAATGTCGGATTATGGAGCTATAAAAATGCAGCAGCTGCAGGTGGAGTTGAGAAAACGTAATGCGAAGGTCAGCGGCCGCAAGAAGGACTTGATTGAAAGGTAAACAAAGTCGGTTTATAACGTGTAAACAGCTGTTAAACTTTGTAAACAATGTCAATAAACAACGCCACCGACTGGCCCAGTGGCAGTGGCATTGTGTGTGCCGGTTACGAATATTCGTGTCGACTGTCACGTGCGTTTTGTGTATATTGACGAGTGAATTTATACACAAATGGTTATTAAAGTATACTGTAGTCCTGATGGTGAGTAGGTTCACAGGCTGCTGTGATGGTGTCTTTTGCTCATGAACATTTCCTTCCAAATTTGTGTTGGAAGCACAGGCACTTTGTGGTATGAACGACTCTTTAAATCATATCCGATTGTACTCCCATATTATATATCTACAAGGTAGGACATTCGCCATCTTTTCAACCAACGGAAGTGGATTAATTACCTTGAGCCCGGCTCGCCAATTCAGTAATTGTAACCCGCGACCAGCAGGGTCCCGGCCTTTATCGTTACAATTACTGAATTAGCGAGCCGGGTCCAAGGTACACTAGCACCACTTCCGTTGATTGAAAATATGGCGAGTGTCCTACCTTCTAGATATTCAATATCAGAGTAAACATCAATGGTATGATGTACATGTAAAGAGCGTTTTGTCGTCCATACCATAAAGTGCCTGTGGTTGGAAGTTGCTGCACACAAACGTCGTAAACCACCACAATACATTGATCTAATTGATACTAAAGAAAATGAAGAAATAATGCGACATCTCATAAAAAATATTTACAAAATTTATGATATTTTCCGTAACTGACGTCGAAATATTGTGTTGTGATAAACAATCGCAGACAACTTCATTAACCACAGTTTGCAGTGCACACCGGCAGCCACACCAGTACCTTCCTATGCGATAACAAGAGGCATATTGCTCTTGCGATTCTGTATGTCTGTCTGTGTATATTTACGCCGACCACTTTAATTTCAAATAAAACATACATTTTACAGTTATGTTGCAATGTATCTTTTCAGGTTAGTCATATGACAGAAACGACAACTTCGGTAACACAGACGTGACCGGCCCAAACTACCAAATGGAGATCCTGTCGATCGGCACCTATAGGGACTTGCACAATCAGAAAACATTTATCCGCATCAACATGGACCAGATAAACACATATCTCAGCGAGTTTGAAAAGGAATTGGACGAATCAATCGGCACGCAATTTATACTTGGAAAGATACCTTGGATTTTTGAGAATTTCTTCAACAACAGACGGGCAAGTTGTGAAGTCATCATGCCGTGACGAGATGAAGAAATCCGTCATTTATGAAGTTGACGTTTGCATGGATCGGAACGGTTTTATTGAACAGTCCCAATGTGAGTGTGCTGCAGGGATGGGGCCTACTGCCCACTGCAAACATGTTTGTGTCGTTTTGCTAGCATTATTTGACGTCTCATGCAAAGGAACTATAATCATCGAACAGACTTGCACCGAAAAATTGCAAACTTTCCACCACAGCAAAAATACAGAGGTTCCCCACTTAAATAAAAAAAACTTAAACATGCCTGGCACAGATGAGGTTACAGATATTGACTTTGATCCTCGACCCAAAAAATTCAGAAAAATGGAAGGGTATAATGACCAGTTTAGAAATGCATGCTTAAACAGTGCACATACACAGAAGAAAGAATTTAAATCTTGATAAACACCATGACTACTACAACCAAATTCAAGGACAGTTACTGTGTACAGGTAGAACTTGCTGCGACATTGTTATCTACACACTGGTGGATGTGCGATACTTTCGTATTCAACGGGATGACGAGTTTATTGCGCAAATCGTTGACAAACTTGATGCATTCTTCAATGTTTTTCACCGCGAGTCAGTTCTTGAAAAGCTTTTGTACAAATATATTGATTTGTAAAATGTCTAGTCATATTGCACCGACTTCATACAGTTTGTAATATATACTCGATACCCCAGACAACGCCATCGCCATGGAATGTCTCACTCACTACCAAAGCATCCAGGTTACTTGAATGACCCAGGATTATATGTCAATGTGAGGAAGCTACTAATGAACTTTCACATACATATTTTAATAAATTAACTTCACACGATTATGATTATACATGTACATGTATGACATGGTCATATGGGCCGCCGGCTGACAAAACGATAATTTGTGGCCAGTGTAATCCTTATCATTGTACTCGTACAGTAAATAAAGTGATCAAAAACTGTTTTTAATCGCATACAAATTTAAATAACTTTACACTTACAAGATGGTTGCCAGTGTAGGCACTGATCAGACTGTGGATGCACAGGCTGATCTGGGACTATGCTGGTCACACACATTGTAAGGTCTATTTTCGAAGCCAGTGACCCATATATTATACAGACAGGAGACTGGGTAGTACCAGTCATATGTAGGGGAAATTCAGTGTGCACTGAATCCACAAGATCCTGATCATGCCTTTGTCACACCCAAAATATTACTTGGCCCAATGCCCTATTTGAAAATGTGATTAAATTTTGATTCACTTCAGATTTACTATGTTTAATTGCACAATTCACCATGCGGCCTAATACATGTAGCTGTACATTATGTACCCAGCACATAAAACTTTCTGACGACGTTCTCCAAATTCGTACTTTGATTGGCCGAAATTGAGCAATTCAACCTCGACCAATCAAAGTTCATAAATTTGAGTCTCATAAGTATGTGCTCAGCATGTTTCATAAGCATGGGTCCAGGTTAGCACACTGGTGCTGCACTCCACAGTGGAGTAAAATGTTTTGTGTCCAAAAATGTACCGGTTTCCTAACGAGAGGCTCTACTCCATAAACTAATTTTCGTCTAGTAACCGGCACAAATTTCTTGCGCTGATTACTAGATGAAAATGGGTTTATGATGCATCTTTCGTATGTAGCTGAGAGTGACTGGAATTCATCGTGAATCCATGAAGTGAAATCGACATGAAACATTTTACGTTGGCGCAGATTGCAGCACCAGTATATCAAGCTGCATTAACTTATCAGCTGATCAGGATCTACACTTGTCATAAATGAATTAAGCTCGACATCATATTGGTCCATGATTTAAAATCTCGGAAATAACTGGAGTATCGGTCGTGTCCAGGCTCGGCCAACCAAAATGTTGTTGAGCTCAAGTTCACATTTAGAGGATATGCTCACTAGTTGTCTGATGTGTCCATCACTTACTCTCTCGATGAAGAACTGATTTCAACCAGAACAGTCCAATAGAGCATACATGCATGAACGATGGGGGAAACGTGTGTATGTTTGGAACGATGCATATATAAATACTGTCTATATGTACACGTAAGTACATTATGATAAATTTTTAACACTTGAAAATGTCTACATGTACCTTTTTCTTGCGCAGAATTCTGTCGTATCCATGCAGTAACAGAGTGTGTGATCACATGGTTTCCGAACGGCATGACGTCATGTTTTTAGACATGATTACAGTAGATTTCCTATAATATCTTTCTAACGGAATGACAGATTTTTATGAAACATAGCGCTATGTGAATGTAATAAATAAACGGCACTAGCTTCTCCATGAAAGTTGCATGGATATGGTTTTGTAAACAACTTTCAGTGCAACTATAAACAACATAAGTGAAGTGTCTTTGGTATGTTATATATCATCAAAATCTGTCTAAAATATATTATAATCAAAGTACTGAAAGGACTGAACATAGGGTACTACAATATTAAACTAGGATTGATTGATTGATTGAGTGTTGGTGTTGCAGTTTCATTAACCCTTAAAGGTACATGCCCACTCAGTAGGTACAAAATGTTCTCTACATCAGAGACATCATCTGAGACATTTCCTGGCAAAATAAACATTCATGCGCAATTATCCCACGTACCGATTGGCATTATTATACATTTTATATCAGACGTAAATTTACACACTGATATCAGGGGCGATAACCGTGTTTGCTTAAAATGTTAACTGACATTACTATTTAATCTCTGTATTTATTTTATGATGTGCAATGATCATACTTTAAAATCTGTCGAAAATATTATTTTTTCAGGTGACGCATTTCTTTAGTATAAATAATTAAAAAATATCTTGCCTCATTTGCATATGAAAATAGCCTGATACCACCGCGCGTCACTATCAGTTATACACTTATTTAATTCCTATAAATGACATTTTGTGCTTATTGAGTGGGCATGTACCTTTAAAGCGCTGGAAACGACAATTGTCGTCTGCTGTTTTAAATGTTTTATCTCCTCAAAAATCAAAAACTACTGAGACGATTCTACTGCGCTGCCAAAACAGGTTTTTAAAGAGATTACAATATACAAAATGAGCAGACGGCAATTTTATTTTTCAGCGTTTTAATGGTTAAGGGGTAAACTATTGATATGGCACAACTTGAAGTACAGTATGCACTGCTACAGTATGTACCAAAACATTCAAAAACATTACAGATTATGCATAGCAATATCAGAAAGATACGGTAACACATATACAAGACATCATCAATTCAAGTATACAGATTCCAGATATCTATGATCATTATAGATATATTGAAAACTGATTGAAGAGCAATAGTTACAATAATTCCGCCACGGAAGCGGTGTCGCGCCTGAAAATGCCTTATCTGTACATCGCCAAGTTTACTTCTGTTTTGTGAATGAAAAAGTTGGCCCCGGATCGAGTATATTAAAACATACAAATGACGTCATTGGGGAAACCGCTGACAAAATTTTCAATGTATGGAAGCCCAAACTTGTTAGATTTTTTGTTCCCTGACTGTAAGTTATCACCTTAAATACCGACTTATTGACCCCCTTCCCTGAACGTAGAATTCACACTCATGTTGGCGTGTATTGGCCACCATAGACAAATGTCAATCAGGCCGAATTCGGGAATGTCACTAAAATCCGCTGTAAATCCATCGATAGTGAGAGAGAATGAGGATTAAACATCAGTTAGACCGACACGTGCCAGTTTTGTTTCGCACAGGTGTCGGGTGAGTTTAAAAATAGGCTGTCGGAAGGTCAAACTTGATGTAGTTTGTGTGTTAAACGCGTCGCTTGTTTCGAAGAGTATTCGGAGGGGAGTTAACTCTGTTACTAAATTTAGCGATGACCGCAAATGGGGGCAAATCACGCGCAACAAAATAATCCGATGTATTTTTATACGTAGAACATCCGTTGTTGATATTGTGCAGTGCAAGTAGTTTTTCATAATATTATTTTCAATTAGCGGTTGCGTATGACAGTTAAACGTTGAGTAACACAATGCATTTTGTTGTTATGGTTACTCCAATATATCACTACCTACCACCGCATCGAGGGGGGTCTGGGGCGTGGCTAACTTTCGGAGGCGATCCCTATACATAGGTATACCCTATGTAAAAATGATATCAAAGATAACATCCAGGCGGAAATTGTCGTTTGGAAACCACATGATCCCATACGCTGAGTAAATTAGTCTTCTCATTGAATCTGGGTAGTTAACTGCGCGCGGGGGAGGGGCGTGGTTTTAAGGGGCCTAACAGAGCCCCCCCCCCCCCCCCCCCAAATTTCCCCCATGTACTGTTGACCCTTTCAGCCCTAAGAAACTGTTGTGTAGACATTTGATCCTTTCCATTTATGACAAAATTTGTGGTTTTGTAAAAAAATCTGAAAATATCAGCAAACAGTGCAGCTCCTGATGAGGCAGCTCGATATGAGCAAGATCATCTGGATCTACACAGTTTCCAAATATTGGGAGAGTGGTCTGTAATGTTGAAAGGGTTAACTAATCCGTAAAAAAATTAAAGCTATCTATAAAGTCCAAATGTCGTATAGACATTACGCATCTGTGGGTACAATGCAGCTACGGAAGTTGCATAGCATAAAACATATACAAGTTATATTACCTCAGATGACAGTTTCGCTATAGTGCCTATCATTGGTTCAGTTAATATTTTGTATGTTTTGCCTAATCCAATGATCCTTTCAATGTGCACCCTCTTGCTCGCTATTGTTATGCCACCGGGTTTCGAAGAAACGGGTGGCACATAGTGTTTGGACCGTCCGTCCGTCCGTCCGTCTGTCCGTCTGTCTGTTGTCTGTCCGTCCGTCACACTTTTCGGTTAACCACTTTGTCACAGTTTCTCAAATATGCTGCAGGTGGCATCGTTCGACAGACGCATTTCTTGTTCTATCTTTCATTACAATTTCTCCACTCATACGGTTTTTCTTGTTGAAAAAAGTGTGAATGTTAATAGTTACATCATGGGGTGAAAATAAGTATTGGACGTTTAATCCCTTGTCAGCCATCACTGAATCCTTAGGGTCACACTTGCTGATCAGGGTACCCCTTTCTACAATCTGCCTGTCACTTGTGGAGCCGCCATATGCTGGAGATACGTAAGATACTATTCCGCCAGGGTTAGCGCCCACCAAGATCTTCACTGTGTTTCTGTTCTTGTATGTCGAGAAGGTAGCCTGCTGCGACGTTGGGTTTGCCGGTCTTTTAATAGGACATTCAGTACCATCAACAATCACACGGGTGCTCGGGAATTTGGCTCTAAAATCTTCGGATGCGTAATAGAGAATAGTAGGTTAGTGCCGTGAATGGGAAAAATATCCGCCAACGCTGAGGAATTTATTTATTTCTCATCAGAAGTATATGTTGTGACCACTCATTTGAACCGTCTCGCCGAGACGGTTCAAATGAGTGGTCACAACATATACTTTGGTTCAGAAATAAGGAAAATAGATAGAGAATAGTAGGTTAGTGCCGTGAATGGGAAAACAATATCTGTCAAGGCTCAGGAAACGGGATGGGCGAGGCTCTGCCGAGCACATCCCGTTTCCGTGCCGCGCCAGATATTTTTTCCCATTCACGGCACTAACCTACTATTCTATTTATCCTGTCAACACCTACAAATGGCTGTAAAATGCAAAAATAGTATTGACTGGATATCAAAAATGTTTCACGGCACCGTGTTTCACGGCACATACGCACTGTGTTGACGGGATAAATAGTGCACAAGTTCTTTCGGTGGCCACAAATCCACTTCCTCCCATTGCTTTGCCATGAAATAAATCCATGTTAATACAATGTTTGATACACAGCGTTCAGAGATTCCAAACATTCTCGAAACCTCGAAGTAAGTCGAATTTCGTCTCAGTTTGATCAGAACTATGAAAAACTGATTTAAAACACTCACATTAACTACATTGTGATATACATAATTGAGTTCATATGCAGCAGGACCCAAGGTGTTGAGAACTGTGTTCAGTTTAGCAAAACATTCCAAGCCGGTGTAAAAGTGAATGCCAGCATCATCGTTTGTGAAATTGTGGATGCTGAAATTTGGCTGCTGTGGTGTCTGTGTTTCAATGGACGTGAAGTGTTTATCTGGCAGCAACTCCACATCTGGCGTACTGGCAACAGGTTCACAAATGGAGACAACTTCTTCGATGGCACCGGTATGAAATCGCACCAGGCTGTTTTGTTCTACCTGTATCTCCCCGAGAATTGTCCGCTTAGTTGCTCGCCCCCTATTTGATCGTGCTTCCCTGGCCAGTGCTTCGGGCGTTGGAGGGTCCACCCACGGAACTACATGTGGAACAGCAGTGGTCTTCAGGTGCTTGTGGACCGGGGATATACCTGCAATGAGCAACGAAGTGTAATACTACAGTAGGATACCCCCCAGGTCAGATAAATGAAATTTAAAGTAAAACATAAATGTGGCAGATCAGGAGCTACCCTGGTCAAAATCAGAGTAGTCTTAAGCCCTTTTTTTACAAGGCGGCTTGCATACAATACACATATTTATTTCCTGAAAACGCAACTTTTGTATTTCAACAGTATATGGTGCTGGTGTCATTTGTGGCTGTGACTGGATAAATGGGGCTTATGGATTTTGTAACCGGTGTTGCTCCGGATCAAATAGCATACACAAGCTACATGTATCTTGCTCGTTAGAAACTAGTTGCGAACAGTAACTCTTGCAATCTACTCGCGTACCGTCTGTGACCAGAGTTACGATTCCGCTCATAGGCTTCTTCTGCAGAATAGAGAACTTTAGCAGTTAATTCTGAACGATTTTCTATATTTTTTTACTGAAATGAGTGTCAACATTCTGAAAATAACATATTCCAGTAATTATGACATAAATTTACATATGTACATGTAGATGACCTGATAAAATAAATTTAAGCTACACGTAGACTCAACAAGTGACTCGGTCAGTGGAAATGCAAACTTTAATTTTCTAAACCATCTACAATGGTAAAAATTGTTTCAGAATTATTAGTTTGTATTGCTAAACTGTGAATCGGATCTCATTCGCTATTCTACAGAGGAAGCCTATGAGTGGATTCTAACAAGAGTTCCTGTTCGCAACTACTTGGTATAAAAATATTTTATTAAACAATAATTTTCATCAATTTTAAGTGTACAAGCAGTGTATAAACTTGTACTACAGCTGTAGTTAGAAGCATGATGGGTGTTTTATTCAGGTTGATGCGGATCAGACTGCGGATGCACAGGCTGATCTGGATTTACACTGGTCGCATAAGCCCTATTTTTCCAGTCACAGCCACATTTGCAAATGGTGTTAATTCAGTATATAAAGTATATAAAGGGAGAGGGAGAACTGTAAACAGGTCCCTTATAAGACATCATCACCCATGGTGGTAGGGGTGGTTGACTAGTGAATTGACGCCATTTGCTGGAATTAATGAAATGTTCAAGGTCGCTCAAATGACAACAGCACCAATTAAATATGACGATACTCACCATAGAAAGTAAAAGCCGGGTAGTCATCTTCTGTGAAGTGCGCCTTGCATACAACGGAATATCTCATGGCGACCAGTTTCTGAAGCGATCTTCACCTCGTCGTATCGCATGGATCCATGCCTTCCTGCGTTTATTTTCCGATGGAAACCCGTGGCCACCTCGGTTATAACATCCTGGGACACAACAACATGTGTCAGGCATATTTAACAAATATTTGTTTACAAGATTTCCAGTTCACTGAACTATTGACAATATGGCGCGCACTCGCAATGATAAAATCCGAACCAAGCCGAATGAAGCTGGACCGGAGTGGATGCAGTGCCATCTGTGAGGCAGATAACTCGCTGTGATTCCTCATTGCGCTATTTCGTAATCCGTTATTTCTTCAAATACAATTAACTCCCGATCAGCTGTTGTCTGGGACGCCATATTGAATGTTTACAAACAAATTTTAAAGTAGTTCCGACTTCCGCTTAACGACACAGTCGCGCGACGCAGTTCGGCGACAATACGACTGCTTAACAGCGTACAATACGGCAATTTATTGGTGGGTAGCAACAATGCAAAGTCAATGGGGCAAATATGAAGGTATATAATAATATCCCGTATTCAACATGTCCATCATGAGGGAAATTCCGAAAATCAGAACTAAATATTTACAAAAAAATATATATTCCGCCCTGAAATTAGAATATCATGACCTGGTGCCAGGTATGTTCCACACCAGCGTCACTTAGCCCCAACCCGAAAAGTAATATGATCAGCACTAATCTTATTACTTTTTCGTTTTACCTATCAAGTATCAGAGGGCCGAAAATGTATATGAGGGCCAAACCATGTAAGTCGGCATTCCGGTAAGGATGAACCCCGGTCGTTAAATTACCATTCGCATGCTCCCGACCAACCAAATAGTATTCACCAAATTGTCCGATAGTAAAAAATAATCTAGTCTTCATAGTATAGGTGGTCTAGAATTAGAATGCCATGTATATTTTTTTTTTGTTCCGTGTTTTTGCCTCCATATATCAGTAAAATCATATTTTTCTATAATATTTAACATAATTTCTCTGTTCTGTTTGTTGGTACTTTGTAACCCACCTCTTTTATCCAAATCAAAGTTTAGGACAACATTGAAATCACCACCTATAATAATTCGTGAATTTTCATTTTCAGAAATAAAATCTTCTAGCTTTTTAAAAAATGTTTTATCTTCGATATTTGGCCCATATACATTTATAAGCAGAATCTGTTTATTGTTTATATCAATTTCAATTGCCTGAATTCTACCGGGAATGATTATCTGTGTATTTGAGAACATTATATGTTAAATTAGAATTAAACAGAATACAGACTCCTTCAGAGTTGCTTGACTTTCCACTAAAGAATCCTTCCGCCCCCCAGTCAGTTTCCCACTCCTTTTCTATTTTTATTACTGAATGAGTTTTTGCGGGTTTCCTTGTCATTTATCTCCGATGATAATGTATGTTCGTGATCGCGAAGCATGACAACATGTCTTGGAGTTGTCATATGCCTGATTTACAGTGGAACCTCTCTAAACCGGACACCCTGGGGACGTCCCAGGGTGTCCGGTTTAAGATGTTCCACTGTACATGCTTAATAATGTTTAAACGATGTCGACACCACAGGCCGCATAGCTAAAAGTAAATCCCTTCTTGATAAAAGTTGATGACAAACTTTTACCACTCTATCGTATGGTGGGTAAAGGATATAGAGAATGCCGTGAATGGGAAAAAATATCCGGCAAGGCTCAAGAATTTCTTCATTTCTCATCAGAAGTATATGTTGTGACCACTCATTTGAACCGTCTCGCCGAGACGGTTCAAATGAGTGGTCACAACATATACTTTGGTTCAGAAATAAGGAAAATAGATAGAGAATAGTAGGTTAGTGCCGTGAATGGGAAAAAATATCTGGCAAGGCTCAGGAAACGGGATGGGCGAGGCTCTGCCGAGCACATCCCGTTTCCGTGCCGCGCCAGATATGTTTTCCCATTCACGGCACTAACCTACTATTCTATTTATCCCATCAACACCTACAAATGGCTGTACAATGCAAAAATAGTATTGACTGGATATCAAAAATGTTTCACGGCACCATGTTTCACGGCACATACGCACCGTGTTGACGGGATAAAGAACAGTTTATGCCTACTGAGTGCGCATGTACCTTTAACTCCAATCTGCCACTGGGGACATTCGTGTGCTGACAGGTCACATCTTCTTGTTTCTAATACATCGACATCTATCATTGACCACATGTACGGACCAAGGTATATACGTAACAGTGAAACAAAAATAATTTTAAAAAAATCCTTTACTCCCCGTTTAAACATGAACGTAAATTTGCGTGGGGCTTATCGACTGACCGATCTAAATTAAGTTTAATTTTATGACGTAATCTTCGACAAAAATCATGACGTCATGATTTTCACTGGTGAAATAGTTTTGACTATTGCCCAGGCACGCGGAACTATTGCCCAGGCACTTCAAAATCCAGGGAATTAGTAAAAACTGTGGAATATTAGCTTATATAGGGAGTTAGTTGCCTGGGTAATAACTACTTTTGTTTCCTCCCTTGGGCGGCTGTTATAGGGAGGTTGCACTGTATATTAGCCGCCGTTCTGGATCGTTCCGTTCCGTAGATTCAACTAAACTATCGACTATTCATGCATAAATTATGTCGTTCTAAGAGACTGGCTGTGACTGGAGAAATGGAGGTTATGGGCTTATGGGTTTTGCGACCAGTGCAGACCCAGATCAGCATGTGCATCTGCAATGTTCATCATTCCATCAATGAAACAACCGCCATGCTTGTAACAAGACATATACGGTAGATCGTTTTCAGACTACCGGGGGCCGTTTCACTAAACTTCGTACGACTAAGATGTTCGTAAGTGCAAATTTAGGATCGTCTGGAAATTTCAATTGATGGATTTACGTTTATTGAGCATAGGCTGGTGTATGCTATATGATCTGGAGCTACACTGGTAACAAATATCATATGCCCCATTTCTTCAGTCACAGCCACATTTATGCATAAATTATATCGTTATAATCCACCCATGGGGGGCCGTTTCACTAAACTTCGTACGACTTAAATGTTCGTAAGTGCAAAATTATGATAGCCTGTAAAGTTCACATCGACATGTTTTCTTGAAGACAATTATTGGATTTACATTTATTGAGCATAGGCTGCATCTACAGCCTATGCTCAATAAATGTAAATCCATTAATTGAAATGTCCAGACGATCCTAAATTTTCACTTACGAACATTTTAGTCGTACGAAGTTTAGTGAAACGGGCCCCAGGGGAATAAATCGATGCTGAGGAAAAGTGAAAGTGAAAGGGTTTAACGTCTGAGTAACAGCGAAGTTCATGTGATCGTGTACCGAAGGACACGTGCGATTTTTCATGATTTGTTATTTTGACAAAAACTGCGATAGTTTCTGTAAATGACGTCGTAAGTTGACGAAATTGTCATTCCGCATGAATTCCGCATCTAGCTCTGAAAATTTCGACAACATTTTATGTCATATACGAAAAATATCGCAGTTTTCGTCGATATTTTATTTATGAAAAAATCACACTATTCTCTCCGGTTTCAAGTCTCGTCCGAAGGGCCAGTTGCATGGAAATTCTATGAATGTATTTTTCATGACTAGGGCGTGGATTGAACCCACAACCTCTGGCATTGAAGTCTAGTATTCTAGCCTCTATACCACAATTCATCCCCAATGGTGATGGTAGTGATATTAAAGGTACATGCTCACTTACTTAGTAGGCACAAAATGTTCTTTATTGGAATTAAATAAGTGGATATTTGTGTCACTATTCCACCAGTTCTAACAATTACGAGTGCCCGCTATGCATATATAATCATTTAGTAATATTTATTTTACTGATAGTCACGCGCGGTGGTATCAGGCTATTTTCATATGCAAATGAGGCATGGTATTTTTTAATTATTTATACAAATTAAATGCGTCACTTGAAGAAATAATATTTTCGACAGAGTGTAAAGTATGATCATTGCACATCAAAATATAAATACAGGGAATAAATAGTGATGTCCGTTAACATTTTAATGAAACACGGTTATCGCCCCTGATATCAGTGTGAAATTCTACGTCCGATATAAAATGTATAATACTGCCAATCAATACGTCGGGAAATGGTGAATGAAGGTTTATCTTGCCAGAAAATGACTCAGATGATGTCTGATATACAGAACTTTGTGCGCCTACTGAGTGGGCATGCACCTTTACGACATATGCGGGTAATGTAGCCCCATGATAGCATGCGGCGCAGTCTGATCAGTGTACATGTACAGGTGCGGATCCAGGATTTCGGGTTAGTGGGGGCGTAACTATTTTGCAATACTTGACTATATTATCGAACGAGCTAAGCTCGTTCGATAATATAGTCAAGTATTGCAAAATAGTCGACCGAGCGGAGCGGAGCGGAGCGGAAAAATGCATGGAATACATGGCACTTGGCATGAAACGTGCCTTGTAACTTGTACAAAATCTTTACTCGGGCGAATTTTAGGGGGGGGGGGGGGGCGCGGGGGTCCTACGCTTTACCTAGACTAACCTACGCGTTATCCTAGACTAACCTACGCTTACCTAGACTAACCTGATAAATTTGATATGAAAAGACACTGTCCTCGTATTCGATATTATATCCCGTCGATCTTTCTCAGAAACGGCAGGAAATCCCCGGCGGACCTTGGAATTCCTACGCGTTTCCTAGACTAACCTGATAAATTTGATATAAAAAAACACTAGCATGGTAACATCATATCATGCCTATGACGATGAGTGTCAGATACGGACCGACGCCCATATGTGGATACTTTCGGAAAGGCAAATAATTGGGCCATTGTCAATCATTCTCAGAAACTCGGCGGAACCTCGGAATTCCTAGGCGTTTCCTAGACTAACATGATAAACTTGATGTCACAAGACACTTGCCTGTAGCCGATTTCATCAAAATTGCAAAGTATACATATCTAGCAAAGTATACTTTGAGGGAGTAATCACTGATTTTTCCGAAATGCATTATTTCATACAGATCTAACGATTGCATATATTTGATGATTAAAACTATGCAGACATATTATACTGAATGTATTACATTATCACAGCCAAAATGGCTGTGATAATGTAATAAATTCAGTATAATAAAAAATAATAAATCTATAAAAAAATTCAAAATTTCTCCCTCAAAGTATACTTTGCTAGGAAAGTATACTTTACAATGTTGGTGAAATAGGCTACAGGTATGCCCATGCCTATGACGATGAGTGTAAGATAGGGACTGACTCCCATATGTGGACACTTTCGGAAAGGCAAGTAATTGGGACCATTTTCTACGGAATATTAATTCCAATACATCATTATATACACATTGTTTTAAAGTCACTCTTTTTAATAAAAATAGTGACTTTAAAACAATGTGTATTAAGTGTGCTTCCTTCGGAGGTTATTGGAAATTACCACAGTTATATAAATCGCGTTACTTTGTGTGCAGCCCTCACAAATGCAAGTGAAGTATTAATCATCATGTTCAAAGCGATCCTTATTGCCTGGTTTCTGACGGAACGGTAGTCATATACATACAGGGAAAATATCGGATAATATGCAGTTAATCAGCGAATCTGTTAACATACTATTTTAGAGCTATAACTTGCGGACTATGACGTCATATTGCTATTGATGTACCGGTGAGTGATATCAGATAATGGCGAAATATCGTTGAATGACATCGGGAGTTGCGGAATTTGTGTGACATCCCAGGGTGTATGGCTTAGAGAAATTTCACTGTAAATCAGGCATTTTATCATTCTGAGCCATAGTTGTGTGCTATGCGATCACGAACAGACATTATGACCTGAGACAAGAAACTCATTAAAAATAAGGTCACGGGTGTTTTCTTGGTGTCCGTGTTAGAAAGGTTCCATTGCACTTGCTCTGTTAAAATGGAAACATTATTACTGGTGTCCTGGATCGTTGTATTCATTAACGTCAACCGTACATCCGGGCTAGCGGGACTATCTCTATTCAAATGGCCGACATCGGAGCTCATAGATACACAAAGCTCGCCGTGTTTTACGGCGTCAGCGTCACCGAGTGTATGAATATGTGTTGGAGCAGCGACCGCTGTACTCACATCCGGTACCACCGGCTCTACCATCGCTGTATCATGAAGACGGTCGGCTTCACACATATGGCCGAAAGAGGGCGGGCTGCCGTCACATCGGCGAAGTCGGAATGGGACGAAGCAATGGTGGTATTTAATTGTGGCAAAGTACGGAGCCCCGCAGGGGACGTAGAATTCTTTTTTTTTATTACTTCGTTCCCACGAAATAACAATTCGTTGTCTAAATTTAACAATTCGTTCCCACGAATTAACAATTCGTTCCCACGAAATAACAATTCGTTCCCACGGGAACGAATTGTTAATTCGTGGGAACGATTTGTTATATCGTGGGAACGAATTGTTAATTCGAGGGAATGAATTGTTAAATTGAGGGAACGAATTGTTATATCGTGGGAACGAATTGTTAATTCGAGGAAACGAATTGTCAATTCGTGGGAACGAATTCTTAAATTGAGGGAACGAATTATTATTTCGTGGGAACGAATTCATAACAAAAATCCATGTCCCCTGCGGGGCTCCGTAGCTTTGACTGTTGAAATTGGGATTATAGGATTTATGACCAGTCTACCTACTGCATCAAATAGCGCAACAAATTTGCGTGTTATTTAGTCCTCCATGTTGCTACCTGCATCTGTATCTGATAATACACACCTTATTTGGGTTAAACGTTGCAATATGTGAAATAAGTGGAACACAATACTGTCCAGCGATTGCTTAGACATTCTTAAACCCCATTTCTTCAGTCAAAGCCAATATTCATCTCAGTTCGTGCTGAATAGTCCTATATGGGGTAGGAACAATTTTTTAATTGTTGTTATTTGTCTTATATCTTAACCCATTTCATGCTGAGGATATGTCATTTTGTTTGTGAAAAATAATATTTTATTTATATGTGCTTATATGTATATGTCGTGACAACCTCGTCCAGACGTTTCAAATGAGTGGTCATAACATATACTTTCATTGAGAAATAAGAAAAATGAAATATTTAAAATATTTCATACCCGCAAAGGTGTATTCCGAACGTAATGGGATAAATAAATAGTTCATTGTAAACAACAAATATTCTCTATATCCTTTACCCACCATACGATAGAATCAACTTTTATCAAGAAGGGATTTACTTTTAGCTATGCGGCCTGTGGTGTCGACATCGTTTAAACATTATTAAGCATGTACAGTGGAACATCTTAAACCGGACACCCTGGGGCGTCCCCAGGGTGTCCGGTTTAGAGAGGTTCCACTGTAAATCAGGCATATGACAACTCCAAGACATGTTGTCATGCTTCGCGATCACGAACATACATTATCATCGGAGATAAATGACAAGGAAACCCGCAAAATTACCAATAAAACGATGTACTGGGTGTCCTGTTTAGAGAAGTTTCACTGTATGTGTAATTTGTTTTGCATTTGAATTGTATGATTTGAACCCCTATTGTTCCCTTTAATAATATACATTGTATTTCCTGTGTTCAGCGGCCATCTTTATAATGAAATATAAGGTTCGACAATGTCCAGCCGTGGATAAACGTTTGCCGTGGCACGAGTGGACTGTTTGAACCTCAATGCCATAGGCCGCGGGTTCAAACAGTTCCCGAGTACCACGGCAAACGTTTACCCACGGCTGGACATGGTCGAACCTTATTGTTACATTTCCGTCGGAAATATCATGCAATTTGAGCATATATGCAGTACTTTCAGTACTTTCATCATCTGCTCCATTCAAACAGCTGATTTACAAGTATACATATTCCGGGATCGCAGTACACGTCGCGTGATGCAGCCGCATCAATTTCAAAATTACAGTGCGACCGTTGTGAACTGGTCTGGTGACGTAATGGCGCGTTCTAGTAACGTCATGAGACACATGCACTACGTAGGTGTTGGCTTGGCCCCGGAATGAGCATTGTCTACAGCCTTGGTCTGTTAAACAGCACGTGCTGTACGTTTGAACACGGAGTGAGCGGTGTCAAACAACGACAGTCATTTCTGTCTATCGATTTTCACTTCAGACCTTGTGTGAGAACTGCCAGGCCACCAACAGCCAGATATACGGTATGTATATTTGAAGCCACATGACATACATGTACGCAGGCCCGTACGCAGGAATTAATTTAGGGGTGTGCGATATGTGCGATTTTGATATGTTACTTTTGCAACCCAAACCAATCATCACAACATGATTTTCTGACCAGTCCATTTATGAACATAACATGGTGTTTTTATTCTCAAAATTATGAACATTATTTATTATTTGCAAAAAGTGCAGATCCTGATGAGACGGCTCGTCACGAGCCGGCTCATCTGGATATACACTTCTTTTTTCCAATACCACTATACAGGCCTGTGGTGTTGAAAGGGTTAATTGGGTGGGGGGGGGGGGGGGGGGGGGGGGGGGGGGGGGGGGGGGGGGGGGGGGGTGGGGGGGGGGGGGGGGGGGGGGGGGGGGGGGGGGGGGGGTGGGGGGGGGGGGGGGGGGGGGGGGGTTCGTACGCACCCGTCGCACCCCCTCTGCGTACGGGCCTGATACGACAGAAACTGTGATAGTTTCCGGAAATGAGGCTGAAAGCATAGCAAATGTGAACATTTCGTCAACATGACGTGTGAATTCTCACCATTACCACACGTATTGATTGACATTATTATACATTTGTAGCAAACGTAAATTTCCACACTAATATCAGGGGCGATAACCGTGTTTCCTTAAACTGTTAATGGACATTACTATTTATTCTCTGTATTCATTTCTTGATGTGCCCTTTAAGGTAGTAGGTCATAGATAGATACACTCCGCTTCAATGACAATTGCTTCATAAGAGTGATGTGATATATGAATATAACATATATAAATATTGTCTTGTTGCTGTATACTATATGGTCCATTGAGTTGCCATCTCCGTCATCTTTGTATGTACAAGCCATCGTACAGTTTCACCACTTCGTTCGTTTGACACATACAGCAAATAATATGACAGTAGACCAAACAAAATAGACATAAATGACAACGGCAAGCTATACATATTATGCCAGTAAACTATACAAAATATGAGATATCTGAGCATTTCTCCCATCAATCTCAAAATAAGTTTTGATGTGTAAACTTTTCAATCAGATGCACAGCGTATGTTAGTTTACATGTTACCCATAGGTAAAGCCAAATTTACTCGCATAGTAGCTGAGCAGACACCAGGGACAATACACTCAGGTAACTGCTTACATGTCACTGGATTTGGTAGCTAATAACAAAGTACAGTAGTGGGTATATATGGTATGTGTTGTGTGGTTGACCAGGTAAGAATGATACACTGTGCGATTTTCTGTGTATGAGGCTATCTATAATGGTGGTTCCTGTTGCTAAAAACACAGGCACAAACCTGTCCAGTAAACAGACATATTTTACAGTTTGGTGTAATATAATGGATAGGAGTCTGTTCTCCTGCCTTTTCTACATGTGATTAGCTACATTATATAATAAGTTCTACCTCACATTTTAAGTTCTTTGTCAAACGGCAGAACAGGTGAAACTGGCTGATGGCTGGAACACACAAAGCTGGCCGACTTGGCCACTCCATGTTCCATTTAGTTCCAGTAACGAGGCAGTATTCATATATATGTTATACATATATGCTATCACATTTACGAAACAATTACCTTTCAATTAAACGATGACCATGTATAGAACGTGTCCTGAAAGGTGCATGCCCACTCAATAGGCACAAACTTTATAGTAATTAAATAAGTGTATAATTGTGTCACTATTCCACCAGTTATAAAACATACGAGTGCCCGCTATACAGATATAATCATTTAGTAATATTTATTTTGCTATTAGTGGCTCGCGGTGGTTCGACATATTATAAAGTATGATCATTGCACATCATTTGCCAGAAAATGTCTCAGACGATGTCTCCGATATAAAGAACGTTTTGTGCCTACTGAGTGGGCATGTACCTTTAATGAACATGAAATTCTCATATGTGGCTGTGACTGGAGAAATGGGACGTATGTCTTTTGCGACCAGTGGAGATCCAGATCAGCCTGTGCATCCGCACAGTCTGATCAGGATCTGCACTGTTCATCATTCCATCAATGAAACAACAGTCTTGCTTCCAATGATTTATTTACCAGCGCAAATACTCACATTTTGAGATTTTACACCAACATTTAGAAATTTTATTATTTTTCCAGAACATTTTGTGTCTACTAAGTGGGCATGTACCTTTAATTGTTTTCAAAAGGATAATTTATGTTGTTACCGCTCAGTTGAACCGTTGAATCTAATATTCAATTATAGCAAAGTTTAAGAATGATCGTGAAATTTGGTCCAATTTTTTATTACGAGAAATTATTTCTCTACACTGTATGGGAATTTAACATGGGGGGAAAAGAACCTGGAGGAGGAGTCGAAAAATTGGAAATTGACTCTGAAACCTGGCTGGATAGCTTGGCAATGATCCAACTAAGACAACAAATCCCTTTGTTAAATCCCCACAGACATCTTCACTGTTAACATAGCGATTGTTTTCTCGCAATAAATTAAATATTTGACCAAATTTCATGAAATAAAAAGAAGGCTCATTGCTAAATGTTATACAATTTATACATTATCGAAAAATGGGGATTATAGGATTTATGACCAGTCTACCTACTGCATCAAATAGTGCAACAAATGTGCATGTTATTCAGTCATATACTGCTTTTTTGCTATTTGTCTTATATCTTAACCCATTCTTTATATATACTGCTTTGGATCTAGGCTGACAATTTTGACCTACCCCTACCCAGAGTAGAACTTTATGAAACTTGTCTATTCTTATAGGAAATTCATCGTAAAATTCGAATCTGCGTGTTAAAATTGCGAAAATTGCGGCCGAATATCGATCTTTTGCTGATCTCCATGGCAACCGTTAAATTAACAAGAACTTACAAATATTTATAATGTCGACTTTCTTGTCAACTATTCGTGTTAAAAGTAAACTTTCGCATTTTACTGCACCTTTAGGTTGCATGAAAGTAAAACAGGTGTAGGTTTTCCAAAACCAAGATGGCCGCCAATTCCAAAATGATCGCCATGCCTGAAAATGACAGAGCCAACATTATATCATTTCCTATCACTTGATTAGAGCTCATTACATATGCACTTACCAAAACCATTAATTATGAGCAGAGAAAATTGAAGATCAGTAGCCTATTTCATCAACATTGCAAAGTATACTTTACTAGCAAAGTATACTTTGAGGGAGAAATTTTCATTTTTTTTTTTAATTTATTAATTTTTATTATACGGAATTTATTACATTATCACAGCCATTTAATGGCTGTGATAATGTAATAAATTCAGTATAATAATTCTGCATACTTTTAATCATGAAATATATGCATTTGTTAGTTCTATGTGAAATTATGTATTTCAGGAAAAATAAATGATTACTCCCTCAAAGTATACTTTGCTAGTAAAGTATACTTTGCAATGTTGATGAAATAGGCTACTGGTTCGTCATTTTTTGTGTCAAAATGGCCGCCATGAAACATAACGTAACTGCCGGTCGACATATAATATATTGAAACATCCTGATTTTCCATATTTCAACACAGTATGTTACCAATAACGATCACAAATGTAACTATGTCAGTGATAATAAAAACCATTAAGCAATAACCTATTCAATGTATTCATTTCACAATTCAAAATGGCCGCCGTGAAGCATCTTGTCATTTCTATTTGATATATATATATGTTAACGTCCAGTTGCAAAGTATCTTCATTTCTAACCGACTACGTGTAGAAGCTATCAAAATGTGAACCTGTTAATTACATACACATACGAGCAACACAACTCGTCCGTCAAGTAATTTTATTTTCAAAATGGCCGCTATGAAGAAAACTGTAGCAGCTCTTCGATAAATCATACGTTGAACATCCCGTCTGTTGCAGCTCCAGCTCTTCGATAAATCATACGTCGAAACTCCCGTTTTATTTGAATTAAAATAATCATGTTATACAGTTTTATGTGTAAGTGTGATGCCGATAACGATGTTTTTAAAGTGTTATATTGGTCACGGCCTGGGAAATTCGACCAGAAGACACTGATCAGAGCATACACCGTTCACAATTCAACCAACATGATGCCGTTTATTTCCCTGAACAACAAATTGTTACCATTTTAACCATTGCACGATTCCCACTGATGATCAGGATCTACAGAAAACGCTTCGTTACCAACCGTATATGTGACTTAGCTTTTTGTTTCATTTTCGATATACCTACGGTAGAACAATCATGTAATTTGTCGGCGGATACTATTTTAAAGCATCTAAATCATGAGTGCAATGCCAGAACCTGTTCGATATAACAGTATTATATCAGCTGATTTGTAGCTTATCGGCAAAATGTCTTAAATTGTGGGATTCGTTGTCGATAATAATTTATGCTAACGCCTGATAGAATGGGATATAAATTAATAGCTTGATGAAAATAATCATACATAAAGTACAATTTCATCATCATGTAGTTCCCCTGTAGGTATTGGATGTGCCTATAACATAACACTAATACATGATCGTCCTTTTAATCGATTGGATATAATTCAAACAATTGTTTTGAGAACACATTTTACATTGACGCATAACATATTATAATTTCCTCATGAATGAGGATATACCGGGTGATGACGAAATAATGAACCCACTAGCAGTCATGGTTAGTGTTATTTCGAACAGAAATGTACGTGTTTTCGTATTTCCGTCCGTTCATCCGTTAGTCCGTCAGGGCGTCCGTCCGTAAGATTTGCGTTGAAGTTTTCGGGTACCCATTATCTCTGCAACCTAAGTCGGATTGACTTGAAACTGCCTTTAACTCTTTATCATCCTCCATATTTTCGTTCTATACCCCATCCATGCGGCTTTCATGCCCAATGTCAAGGCCAATGGATTGAGGAAATATCTGAATGTCGGACCAGGCTGCGGCCGGAGGTATCGGTGAGCCACTGCCCACTTGCTCTAAGCATAGCCATGTATATGTATATGTGAAATAGAAGTCAGAGAAAACGGAGAGCCCAGTTAAAACATACTCAACTCATAATTTATTAAACAGCATACAGTCTGAGTCGTAAGCATGTTGAACATATGATAACATATGCTAGATTTGCAAGAGATCGAACCTGATGGCAATGACATATACATTCCAATAGTATTATGTGTTTGTCATATCAAACCGACGGTGTGTGGCAGAAACGGACTGCAGGCCAATCGATTATGTTTCCAGATAACTATTTTCGAATACATTGTGTTAGAAATACGTTTATTGAAATTGTATATAATCTCATATTCGGCTATGAAAGTTACATAATTGGATAATAATTCTATTGTCATGTTTGAATAATTAACCCATTAGACGCAGAAACATGCTTCACAGCCATACTAGCAAATATACATAATATCTGTGTATATTTGTTGAAATAAAGTGTTACATTTGAAATCGAATATGGCAGTGACATGCAACTGGGCTTCGGTAAATATATTCATGTAACTTTGCGTAGCAGACATAGGTCGGTGTTCTGGCAGACTAGGTACAAGAAACCGTCTTGTGTTATGATAGAAGAGGTTCTGGTATAATTATATATTTTCGTTGATCAACGAATGTGAGTGGAATTTATAGTATAACAACAAACCATACGTGTTATTGGTGGTGGCTAAATATATGTTTATGACATTGCTAATATTTTAAATTTATTTGATATAAATATTCGATTTAAATTCATTGGAGATGTAGATATGTTGTTAAACAAGTGTACATATAGAGGTGCATTGCTGAAAGCAATATCAGTTTATGCCACATATGCAATAGAAATAATATTATATGAATATGTTTGTTTTAAGCAATATTTATTTCATGAAAGATAAGTGATATACATATATAGTACATACAATTGGATTATAAAACAAGTTTTTACGCTTATGTGAATTGTGCTCCTGGAAAATTCCATTTTGTGCGAAGTGTCTAAGGAACAAATAATGGACATTTACCTGAAGATTTCTCAGTGGCCCATGTATACTAGTTGAACACACATGTCTGGTGGTCATACAAAATGGCGTCACGGCAGCACGTACACGTACATTTATTGAAATGCTAGATATTTTATCGAACACATGATTATATATTTGAGTATATATCACAATAATCATATGTACATCGTTTGTATGGAATAAAGTAGTGTTTTACATATGAAATTATGGTAATTAATTGACACGTATTCTGTAAGACACACATTAATAGAAATTATTGATTGAGTCGGGGTAATAATGGCATGTACAACGTCTATATTGTTTGTACACAAATGTTTTGGAAAACACATTTAGTGACACTAAATATAATAATAGTGTGCAAGTTATGCTAACATTCTGAGTGGTATGTGACGGTATGCAGTATGTTTTGATACACTTGAGTGTGCTGGTGAGCTACGTGGAGATGTGTGACTCCTAATAGCCCCGTACATGTACATATAATTTGATCTAGCCGCGATTACAAGATTTGCAGCTGATATTATTTGTTTAATTGTATGTTTATTATCTGATATGGTACTGTCGGATAAATATTCATATATGGTTTTAGTCCAATCATTATATTTATTTTAACATTTCATACGAGTGTACATTATCAATGAAAGTGAAACTCATTCATCAGTAACACATATATATTCACTGCCAGGCTAACACAATAACTGTACATAAAATAAATGTATTGTGTATGAGAAATGAATATTAACCATGCAGGCAAAACGTGTACACAGTTACATATTTGATACACTCGCAAAATAATTGAAATGAACGTCAATGTATACCATGTGCCAGTCTACTCCATGCTGACATTATTTGTTTGATGTACTTTAATATAGACAAATACGAGATTGATAATATATTAAACTTATAAAAAATAGTATTTCATTGTAAACATTTGTGAATGAACAAATGAATTTGCATACTATATTGTCGATAACAGTTAAAAAAGGAAATGTTGATAAGGTGAATACTTATATATATACATGCACAAGCGCAAATACAACATTACATTATGCATGTACATGCAATATTCTCAAAATATGGGGGTCATTTTGAATATCTCTCTCTAACATATACTAGGAACGATGGACAGCAGGGAAACATATCACATGCTAAATACTATGAATCTATCAACAGACACATACTATAATAAAACAAGGTACATGTACACAGTCAGATGTTTAGCTCGGACATTGATAAACAAACATTTGGCGGCCATTTTGTTTTTTCTTAATTATGATGTTCTTTACTTGATCATCATTCAAAGGTTTCACTTGTTGCTAAATATGCGCTACCACATAATGTTACCCCATTATTGAAGGTAGACGCATGTTTCAGATTTGTAAATGCATATACTATGATGATGTGTCTTGTATTATTATTATACAAATTCAATTCAAAGGTGAGTAAGTCACTAGTAACTGCTCATTGTCAACATTGAAAGGTTCTGAACGCCAACAGCATACACATTCTTATTTTAAATATCATTAGTTTATGTAGATACGTAATTTAAATAAATAAGAATATTTTATAAGAATGACATGAAAACGCTATTAATTAGCGAATTGTTACTGTTTGGTTAGAATATCGGTTGCCATGGTTACGCCAGATTTTGTGTGATTCGTGACATCAACAGATAAATATAAGCCCGAGTCAAATATATGTGCATCATATTAATGAAATGATATTTCACAAGTTTATTAACAGAAATCAGCGCAACAACTGTTTACATTTTGTCTCTATTTTTTCCAGTCAGAGAATTCACGGTTACCATGGAAATGCCCAAAATTACGGCATTCGGCCGCTATTTATGCAATTTTAACACGCAGATTCGGTTTCTACGATACATTTTACATAAGGATAGATGCATTTCATAAAGTTTCACTCTGGGTGTGGGGTAAATCGCAAAATAAACGTCGTACAGAATGCTGCCCAAGGAAATTGTTGCTGATTTGCTAGAATATCGGTTGCTATGGTTACCATAATATTTTGTTTAATTTCTGAAATTTACATATACATATACATATAATGCCGAGTGAAATATACGTGTATCCTGTTAATACAATCATATCACCACACGTTTATTGACAGTAATCATTGCAACAGCAGTTAACATTTTGTCTGCATTTTTTCCACAGAGAATTTACGGTTATCATGGAAATGTCCAAAATTACGGCATTCGGCCGCGGTTTACGCAATTTTAACACGCAGAATCGTTTTCTACGATGAATTTCACATAAAGATAGATACATTTCATAAAGTTCTACTCTGGGTAGGGGTAACTCGAAAAATAAGCGTCGTACAGAAGCCAATCCAATAGGGTAATAGCCGTAACATTTTGGCAGGTTTCGTGAAACAGACAGTAGATACATATGTGCCAACGAAATAAAGTTGAAAAATAAATAACGTTTAACAATTTTACCGTTGACGACTGCAGGTTGCGCAAAAATTCCGAAGAAAAACGAGATGGTTACCCTGGGCAACACAATCAATATCGGGTCGAAGGTGCAATACGTCAAGGACTGCCAACTCGGGAAGAAGTCGGTAACTGTCGTGTGTGAGGCGAACGGAAATTGGAGCAGCAGTAGTGTAACTGTCAACTGTAAGTAAATGTACTTTAACTATGGGTGTGACTGGAGGAATGCACCATTTTTTTGTGAATAACTCAGTCCTGGAGCATATATGTGGCTGTGACTGGAGAAATG
This sequence comes from Conchocele bisecta, assembly GCA_029237695.1. NCBI lineage: Eukaryota > Metazoa > Mollusca > Bivalvia > Lucinida > Thyasiridae > Conchocele > Conchocele bisecta. Next base: position 32,289,160 of record CM055271.1, read on the forward strand.
CACATTTCCGTGTGAATAATTCAGTCCCAGCGCATATATATATATGGCTGTGACTGGAGAAATGCACGATTTCCGTGTGAATAATTCAGTCCCGTCGCATATATGTTGCTGTGACGAGAAATGCACGATTTATTTGTGAATAATTCATTCCTGTGGCATATATGTTGCTGTGACGAGAAATGCACGATTTATTCGTGAATAATTCAGTCCTGGGGCATATATGTTGCTGTGACGAGAAATGCACGATTTATTCGTGAATAATTCAGTCCTGGGGCATATATGTGGCTGTGACTGGAGAAATGCACGATTTATTTGTGAATAATTCAGTCCTGGGGCATATATGTTGCTGTGACGAGAAATGCACGATTTATTCGTGAATAATTCAGTCCTAGGGCATATATGTGGCTGTGACTGGAGAAATGCACGATTTCCGTGTGAATAATTCAGTCCTGGGGAATATAATGTTGCTGTGATTGGAGAAATGCACGATTTACGTGTGACTAATTCAGTCCTGGGGCATATATGTTGCTGTGACTGGAGAAATGCACGATTTCCGTGTGAAGAATTCAGTCCTGGGGAATATATGTTGCTGTGACTGGAGAAAGGCACGATTCCTTTGTGAATAATTCAGTCATGGGGAATATATGGACTGGGGATGGCATGGTGGACACTCTTCACTCGGTCGTTGTAATTCTACAGGGCTAGTGCGATTACATGTTGTTGTTTGCTGCTCATGGCTTTTGTTTTCATTTTGTGCGTTGCTTTTCTGTTGAATTGTGTCCGCGAAGTCTCGCTTTTGTTTGTACTGTCTCTCTCATAGTGTTTTAGTGATGTTTCATTCCAATGTTTAGTAATCCGTGTAATGGCTCGACTGCTTACACCGGTATGAGACAGCATAGCAATTGTGGTTACGCGAACGCAGTGGTTCGTATAACGCTGACTTAGTCCAGCTTCAGAACCTGCAGATAATTTTGCCATGAATCCAGCTATGGTTTTTCTCCCTACCGGTCTTGTAGTATACCACTTGGGTCTTCATTGTCAATCTTCTGTTGCGGCTGCTGAAACAGCAGATCATTTTCAGAATTCAGTTTAGATTATAATTTGAGTGACTTTACAGGACAGTATTTTGTGTCTTCTGTTGAAGCATACATTCTAGGTTTAGAATCAATGTTTTCAGTATTTTCAAACTCTTGGTGATTTTTAAATTTTTCGTTATACTGTTTATATTCCCGGCCAATATCGTCGGTTTTGAACACATACGCATCTTTCTTTAAAGTGTATATTTTTTCGCAACTACGTTGTGCGAAGTTAATTGTCATGTCAAACCAAACCATCTTCTGCAATGAGTATTAGTTGTCTGTAGACATAGCTGCAGATTGTCGGAGCTTTGTCAGGTCAGCCATATATATTTCTTGGTGGTGTGTCGTGCGGTCTAACCCGTCAACACGTAATGTTTGTAACGTGGCATTAAACACCTGATTAGCGTGGTGAACGACAGCTGACATCAAGTTCAGTGTCCTATTGTGCGACGGAGACTGTAAATGGCTGTATACCGCTGTAGGTTGATCGGCCGTACACTTTCCCATCAGCAGTTCGCACATCAGCACAGTATCGCCTAAATATTTTGTCGAGTCCCTCTACTTGCAGGACTTCAAATTCTGTGGGGATATTTCTCATTTCAAGCCATTCTGAAAAGTTAAATGGCAGCATGGTCTTTCGTACTAAAGTATTGCTAGAGGATATTACAGTTTCCGATTAATCGCCACTGTGACATCGAATGCGAATAATACTATTTATTTTATTTACTTATACAGTACACTGATAATTTGCATATGACACGCCAGTAATTGTGAAAAGAGACATTACAGCCAGTGTAGATACTGATCATTATATCAGGCCTGCCAAGACATTTCAACAACAAATCATGAGGTTTTGGAAAATATGACAAATCAGCGATTGACCAACACACTTTCAGAAAACATAAGCGCACAAACGACAACATTTCTGTAAATTTAAGCACACGATCGACAACGTTTCAGCAAAAATATGCATGTAATTTATATGCAGAAGACAACAAAATCAGTAGGTAGGTATAGTTATTTCTATGTTGGTTAAAACAATTTTATATTATTCTAGTCCGTGGCATATGTGGCAGGATTGACTCAATCACTGATTAAGGTTTCGGACCACGAACAAACATGGCTCAGTAAAAAGATACGATCCGGAACATCCAGAGACGTTGGTCAGAAACGCCTTGGTCCGTTTCAATTCGTCCGAAACGTTCGTGGTGCGAAACCTCCAGCACCCACTGATTGGATTCTGTGGCCAGAAATTGTAACGACGGTAAAGCTTTTATTTTAATCAAATGCCAGGAAATAAGGGAAATAATCACATTTAAATTACTTCACCGCCCATCGTGGGAATCGCCCGACCTCAACTTCCATTTTCGTCGGCGGCGACGGCTCCTTTCCATTTCTAATACTGCCTTAGCCAGAAACTCGTCATCTTAGTCCGTCATTTCTTCAATTTCCAGTCTTACTAGTTCCCGTTAAAATTTCCGAAAATCAGATTTTCAATCGATTACATTTTGGCGTCTCCAAAGTGAACAAATTTGGCGTAGGCATATATTAATCGCGCGTGGGTAAAGTACCCCAGGGTATATATTGTAAACACTTTGTCATGGTTCAGCAACAATTATATACCTGTAATGTGTGACCATCAGTCCATCAGATTGCGGGATCATTATAGAGTGTATAAGAAACCATGTTGTTTCGCCGCGACGGCCATGTAACCCTTCAACCACTAAATAAATGGAATGTACAGTTATATGTTAACGACCAATCCAATTGTCACAAAGTCCATTTAAGAAAAGGGGGTGCTTTGTTTTCTAAAACATATATTAAAATTACATATGCAGATCATGAAGCCACTGAATTAAATGCATGAGCGAACAGGGCAGCCTCCGTTCGGCTCGACATGTGGTCAGATAGGGGTCTACAGTGTTCGTTAAATTATTTGTAACTAACACATGATACTTTGCAGTAGGTATTTGATATGAGAATAGTTCACTGAACTATGCATCCCGCCACAACAACATGATAACCGTTCTGCATCACATGTAAGGAAAATGTATTTGTATGTTATATACGTGTTCCTACCAGCTTCAGTATCATCTTGTTGTTTTTCTACTATTATTTTTGTTTTTTACTCGCTCTATCTTCTTTCTCTCAGTCAAACGTCTTTGCTGTTTGATGTCACTACTATCGGTACATGCAGTACGTTGAGAAGATTTGTGAACATACATATTATCTGGTATTGTTGGACGAGGTTGTCATTGTTGGTACATATGGCGGCTCTTCGCCTCGCTGATTTAATTAATAAGCCGATTGGGTAATGATTTAACTTCCTGGAGGACTGCTACAGGTAATTTTAATTTTAGCACATGGCCGATATTGATTGCGTTTACAATATCTACTAATATTTTATATATAATACTTAATGTGTTAACTGATATAGGTAATTGTTTGACCAATATATTTTAATGTAAGGAATCCGGATTGCTATTTAACCTACATATTTGTCTAGCAATAATATATGTGATTTTGCTACTGCTGGCTGGTGATGTTGAAAGAAACCCAAAGCCTGACAATGAGATTGGATCTTTTTCATTTTTACATTTAAATACTAGAAGTATTCGCAATAATTAGGTCAGTTATATCGAGTAAACTTTTACAGACTTCGATATTCTATGTTTTACAGAAACGCACTTATCATGCGCTATAGAAACAAGCAGTTTACAACTGAATGGATATCGCTTACCATTCCGAAAGGACAAATCGCCACATTATGTGGGTATATTAGTATATGTCGCAGACCATTTATCATCAGATAGAATGCAAACTTAGAAATATTTTGTGATGAAACCATCTGGATTCAAGTTAAAACAAACCGTAAAACGTTCTTGATTGGTACCCCGTCGTCAAATATCGAATTTTGGGAATTACTTAATCGCAATCTACAATTGGTATCCGATATAACAAATAACATCATTATTGTTGGCGATGTAAATGAAGATCAATTAAATGTACAAAAGCACAAATTAAAAGATGTAATGATTATCAATTCATTGAAAAACATAATTACATCCGCAACCCGGGAAGCAGCTACTACGGCAACCGTACTAGTATACTATAGATCAATTCTTGTTAACAAAGATCAGATCATTCTCAAAAGCGATGTATTATCTGTTTCGTCAAACATAGGTGATCATAGGGCTACATGTGTCATCATATCAGCTGAAAGTTCATATAATAAGTCATATAAACGAACTGTATGGAACTATAAAAGAGCAGACTTTGCTAAACTTAACGAGCTCATGCTTAATACTGATTGGACGATTATAAATAATGATAGTGTAGATGATGCATCTAATATATTTACATCTAAGTTCATTGAGCTAGCTAAGCAATGCATTCCGTGCAGTCAAGTCACAGTGCGGCCTAATAATAAACCATGGTATGATTCCGAAATTCGCCAAACAAGCAAGCTAAGGGACAAGTTACGAAAGAAAGCAATACAGTTTGGACGGTGGACGATTGAAATCAATGCAAAACAACTCGTAATAAAGTTAATAATATTAAAAAATATGACAGAGAAGCATTTTATAATGACATAGAGTTTAATTTAACATAATCATTTTCGAATAACAAAATATATTTCTAGAAGCTAGTCAGACACTTTGTGAAAGACAGCAAGTTAAGTGGTACTATTCCTGCTTTAAAAACCAATGACGGTAAAGCGAAAATTTATATTTTTCTGATGCTGAAAAAGCAAACTGTCTTAACAACTTCTTAGTTTCAATATCAACTGTTGATGATAGTAACTCTACTTTACCACCGTTTGAATTAAAAACTAACCAAGTTCTTGATATGATTAATATAAATGATTCTGAGGTTAGAGATATAATAAAACATTTGCAAACTAATAAAGCTTGTGGATACGATTGAATTAGCCATATAATGTTAAAAGGAACTATTAAATGTCTCAAAACATCTGGAAATCCTCTTCAATAGATCTGTCAATGAATGTCAATTTCCGATGGCGTGGAAATTAGCAAGTGTAATTCTTCTATTTAAAACGTGGTGTCCACATACGCCTTCAAAGTATCGCCCGATATCGTTATTAAGCTGCTTATTAAGGTAATGGATAGAATAATGTTTAATCATATTTATAATCACTTACACTCACAACAATTGATTGATAACAGGCAATCTGGTGTTGTACCAGGCCACTCAACGGTATATAAACTTATATGCATTCACAATCACATATGTCAGGCATTTGATGAATGACAATCTACATGTAAAATATTTTGTGATATTTCTAAAACCTTTGATAGAGTATGACATAAGGGGTTAATATTTAAGCTAAGGCAAAAGGGATTAAATAGTTGTATTTTACACTGGATCGAAAACTACTTGTCGAATAGGAAATAGTCCGTATCAATACGGTCCAGAACCTCAGATACTAAATTAGTTGCTGCTGGCGTACCGCAAGGTTCGGAACTTGGCCCATTACTATTTCTAACATATGTAAACGACATAACTGACCATCTACTAAGTAGTGTTCGATTATTTGCTGACGACAGCTCTCTGTCCTTTTCCTCAACAAATGTTGATGATCTAGAAGGCATATTAAATCATGACCTGCTAATTATTTCTGATTGGGCCAAACAATGGTTGGTTAGTTTTAATCCGAACAAGACTGAAGCGATGATTCTAACATTAAGACAATTTGATCGACCCGTAAACTTAATCTTTCAGAACACCTTTACGAGCATAAGCATCTTGGTTTAAAACCGAGCAATAACGGAAAATGGCATACACATATACAACATATAATTAATTCGACTACGAGAGTATTGGGAATAATGCGTAACCTAAAATTTAAGATAAGCAGACAGTCTTTAAACCAAATATATATATCTTATTTTGTTTTTAATAAATGGTTTATTTTCAGTTTTTAAATACATCATGTATCATGTACCTAATGTATAACAAAACATAGTTGAAATCACATGAAATGTTACTAGAAAAGAGCATACATAATGTATTTAGAAATTGAGCTTATTTAAGAAGAGTTTTTTAAGAAGAGAGTTATAGGAAAGAGAAAAAAAAGATAAAGAGGTCTTCCTTCTGTTCTCGTAATTCGTAATACATGTGATTTATAACGTTTATGTCAATACTATAATATAGTTGACATATAGTGTTAATAAGCATGTAATTAACTTTGCTACGCTTGGTACATATTGATCGTCTTTTATTTTATTAATAATTCTTTCGTGGATGTTAAAAGTTGAAATTAACCCATTTTATTATATGTAGATCTAGCTTGTCTTTCATTGTGGCTATTTCTTTTTCAACATTGATTCGTCTTTTCAAATATTGCATGAACAAGTTAAATGACAATTCTTGTTTTTCATATTTACATTTAATCAAGAAATATTTTGCAAGTATGATAATGAAATTAAATTGTTTAGTGATAATATTTGTTTGGTTTACACCAAATGAAATCGTATTAAAATTAATTTCGTAAACCACACCTCTTTCATTTAAGAATGTTCTTAGTTGTGACCATACATGTTGTACGTTTGGACATTCCCAGAATAAATGTTTTATATTTTCCACATTCATGCTGCAAAAATCACATAAACTACTTAGTACCATGCCACAATTAAGCAATAATTTATTTGTGCCTATGATTCTCATTAAATATTTATACTGAAAATTCCGTAGTGTGGTATCTATTGTAAACTGCATACAAGTTGTGTATATACATATATTTTTCCATTGGAAATTAAAATCGGGAAATTCATTCGTCCATATCTGCTCTGATTTTATTGATTCTATGTTTTTTTTATTTGTTTGTATAGTGCATAGAAGTTTATTTACTCCATTGCTTGTCTGTACTTTTTGTAAAATAGGTTTCAGAGTGTGTACGGTATTTATGTTTTCTGTTTTATTTTTTTCTTTCCATTGCAGATTAATATTATTTAATAAACCTTGGTATTTGATTAAATCATCTGCCCTTATATTATACATTTCCGCAAAATCATTAAAACCGATAAATCTGTTTACTCTATAATCTTATAACTGTTCTATCAATTTAATACCCCTTTCGTGCCAAGATTTGATGTATATTGTTTTGTTTTGATATTTTATATTAGAATTATTCCATATAATTTCTTTTGATATACTTTCGTTTTTTTCTGAGAAATTGATGTTAGCCCATGTTTCCAAAATATTGAATAGGAAAGTATGTTCTTTACATAAGTGTTTTATATCCTGTGGTTTTATATTGCATTTGAAAAGTAGTTTCCCACCAAATGGTTCAAGTTTCTGTGTGTTTAGCAGTTTACACTGGCCATGTTTTTTATCATCACATATTCTTATGTTTTTATCGCTTTTATAAAACTGTCTATATCGACCATCTTTAAACCCCCGTGTTCATATGTTTGAATTATTGTGTTCCGCTTTATTTTATCGGGTTTGCCATCCCAGAGAAAATCAAACAATTTCTTTTTAATTGTTTTAATTATGCTGTCTGGTGGGTCAGGTAAGACTGTTAATGGATATATCAGTTTCGGAAGAGCAAATGTTTTGACCACAATAATTTTACCTAATAAACTTAGTTTTCTTTTTGTCCATGTCTCAAGACTTTTGACGAACTCTTTTATCTTCGGAGTAAGGTTTAGTTCGTGCATATTTTTATTATCATTTGAAAAAATGTAATGCCTAATGTCTTTGCGCTTGTTGATGTCCATATAAAATTTATTGCAGGGCAAAACATTAGTGCTGTATTTTTTAGGGAACCCACCCGAAGTACTGTAGACTTTTTTGTATTGAGTTTGAGGCCCGAAATTTTACTGAATTCATCTATAAGGTATATTAATGTTTCGAATGATTTCTGTGTACCATCTAATATAAATGTAGCATCATCAGCAAACATTGTCTTTTTAAGTTCTATGTTACTCATTTTTACCCCAGATATATCTTTTTCATTGTCTATTGCTTTTAATAATAATTATACTGCAATTATGAATAGGTATGGTGATAATGGACAGCCTTGACGGACACCTCGGTTTATTGATAAATATTCTGATAAGTAACCGTTATTTGTAACGCAACTTTTTGCATCTGAATAAAAAAGTTTAATCCATTTAATAATGTCGTTGCCGAAATTAAGATATTGCATGACCTTTAGAAGGTATTCGTGTTCAACTGTATCAAAGGCTTTTTCAAAATCTGCAAAGAATAATACCCGGAGAATTACTTTCATTCAAAAAGTCTACCGATTCGCATAATGTTCTGATGTTTTCTCCAATGTATCTCCCCTTAATGAATCCAGTTTGTGAATGATCTATTATTGATGGTAATACTTTTTTCAGCCGGTTTGCAATAGCTTTTGTAGCAATTTTATAATCGACATTAAGAAGGGATATCGGTCTCCAGTTTGTAAGAATGGATAAATCACTGTCTTATTTTCGTATTAATGTTATTACTCGCTGTTTTTGTAATTCGCTCAAGTTTCCGTTCTCTAATGAATAATTAATGGAATTTCTTACATTCATATTCAGATAACTTGCCTTCACAATTTTGTTTCTCTTCTTCCGATAGTATATGTTCATTATTATTCGTGAAAAAATCATGATTAGTTGCTTGCATGTCTTTTTTTTGTATATAACTTTTAATAATATTCTTGCTGCTCATGTAGTATTTCGTTGTCATGTGTAATAATATTGTTATTTATATTCAGTCTAGTTATAGTTTTATTTTCTGCCCGTTTATTTTCAAGATTATAAAAGTATTTTGTATTATTTTCTCCACCCTCTATCCATTCGGCTTTGGTTCTTAATATTATTCCTCTAAACCTTTCTTCGTGTATATTATGTTGTTGGTCTTTCTTATTATTTACTTCTGTTAAAAGGTCTTCCTCTGTAGTATTAGAGTATTCTGATTATAATTTATTTATTTATTTCATCCGTTGACTTTTTTTCTATATTTACTGTTTTTTTCTTTTCTATTGAAGCAAATCTTATAGTTTCGTTTCTAATCGTTCCTTTTATTATCTCCCATAATGTATTAGGATTTGCACCTTCATTCGTTGCAGCAACTAAAGAAATATTTTGTCCAATATTTTGTTGATATTTGGCATTTAACAGTAAGCTATTATTTAATTTAAAGTAACCTGGGCCTCGTTTATTGATTGTGTATGAATGGAGAAAAATACCATTGAATGATCCGACTTATATCCTGTAGTAATCTTACTATTTGCTACACGATTTATTATGTTTTCAGAAATTAAAAAATAATCTAGTCTACAAAATATTGGCGGCTTAGTATTTGAATGCCATGTATATTTTCTTGAATTAGGGTTAAGAATTATCCAAATATCGAGTAGATTGTATTTATTCATGATAGATAATAATTTGTCTCGGGTCTTTTTATTAGTCTATTTTCTTCCATTTTTCTTGTCAAGATCCGGGTCTAAAATTGTGTTGAAATCTCCACCTACTATTAATGTATCAGTTTCGAAAGATTCCATATAAGTATCCATATTTTGGTAAAAGTTAAAGCTGTTTTCATTCGGACCATATAAATTAATTAGTGTATAATCATTTTCTGATATACTTATTTGTAGAACTTGCATTCTACCGGTTACTGCTTCGATATATTGTTGTATTTTATACTAAAAAAATTGGTGATATTAGAATACCCACCCCTTCTTTATTACTAAAATTTCCACTGAAATAAGCATCCCCACTCCATTCATTTTCCCATTGTGTTTTATCGTTTGCGGTAAAATGTGCTTCTTGAATAAAACAAATAGCAAAATCAATTTCTTTAATCCATTGCATCAGTTGTAAGCGTTTGCTTTTTGACCACATACCATTTACATTAAAAGTTCCTATTTTAATATCCATGTTGTTATGCTGTGAAATTGCTTATATATGGAACCAAGCGTAGCATACAATTGACCTTAGATACAACATTCTAAACTTGCACAGAAGGAAAGTAGACATGGTTGCTAGGATTGTATTAGTAATGAAATGCCACTAGGGTCACACAAACAATTAGAAAGGCGATCATATCCGTTCACAATAATGCCCCCATCGGTGGTCCATGATTTACAATTAATAACAGTATTAAATATTCTGCGTGTCAGATATCTACGTGAAGTAATGGTACCAATTAAGTGAACAACATTATTAGTGTAGATCTTAACATTTTGTAAAACCTTTAAAAATACATTCTCTTTAAAACGAAGCCCGTGGAGTACAAATTGTATATTTAAATTGTGGGAACACCGATGGATACAAAATCAAGTACATTGTACTATTCAATAGTTTCGCATTGGAACAAACTCATATGTAATTTTACATTGAATCGATTATTTGATAATTAATGTTAAAGACACAACTATATTTGGCCCCTTGATTACAAAAGTTATCTGATCATGCAACCACCACATGGAAGTGAAAACCAGCCGGCCGACAACCATACTATGAGCACAGCTCAGACTCAACCAGTCAACCCGTTAGATCCCGGGCGCAAGACGTGGTCACACGCTGTAAGAAAAAAAAATGTGTATGTCAGAATGTTGTATCCAACATAGATCCAGACCACCTGTATGCATGTACATGTATCTAAACAAAAACAAAGAAATACCACATATACATATATGTATGTATTACACATGTATTACAAAAAAAATACCAAAACAAATAATGTGTATGTCCGTATGTCGTATCCAGCATAGATCTAGACCACCTGCGCCTCCGCACAGTCTGGCTAGGATCCACTCTGCTCACAACTCTCTACGGTATACTGCATCAAGTGATGTCCTATTGGTCGTAAGCTTTTTGTATGTCAACACTGGGACCCAATTTAGAAAGACTAGATATAATTTGTCAATTTATCATAAATTAGATAATTAATAATTACCAAATACATGTATGTTAACTTCGACAATGATATTTCAAGCTACTTGTATAGTTTGTCCCAGGTTAACACGACTATTTTCTTGCACATATATCAGAAAAAAAACCACAACTAAACTGTATATTACTTAGATAAAAGAAAAACCCAATTAATTCCCATAATGGTGTGTCACAAAGGCAAAATCGACCCAGAGTGTCTCCATCTCCATATAGAAGGGAGAGAGAGAGACATGGGGGAAATAAAATGATCAATGTATACATGTATATAATCCTTATTGTTAAATTTCTACTTTCACATGTGGTAACTATAGGAAATATCTTCGAATTCAATATATCATTACGTTGTACTAATATGGGCACCGATACAAATAATAATGCAATACTGTAATAAATGTGCATAAAATAAGCCAGACTTGAACAAAAAAATTACCTAAAACCTTTAAAAAAAAGGAACTACATATATAATAAAATAACTAGAATAAGCACAAACAAATCTATTTTGTTTTTAATTCGGATCAAAAACAGAAGTTTTTTGATGTGGATGTGCCAACAAAATTGTTCGTGGTTCACTAACCTGGCTTGCATTGCAGTCGTTCACTGAGCACATGAGCAACTCGGCAGAGCCTCGTTGGTCACGAGCTCAGTATACTCGTCAAATAAACATCAGATTAAACAGTCACCAATTTAAGATCCCTTATTTTACCTGTTTGTATTGTTAAAACATGTATATACAGATATAATATATAGAGAGCAGTACAGTCCAATTCATCGCATGCATACACATGCTGATCAGGGCATATAATGTTTGGAAGCCCTACAGAAATAAGGTTCCCTTTACTGGCAGCGGGGTAAAAACACAATACCGTCTATGTTGTGAAGCAGTTAGCGGATAGAGCTACATTTTATCATTTCGGTCGTTGTATTTGGGCGGCCCGCTGAGAAAATGGACCTTACGCCACTTGCATAATTTTGGTCATCTTGGACACTCACTCAGTAGGGTTAGAATTATAAAGTTTTTACTGATGGTAATTGGCCAATGTCAGTGAATGACCGGCTAGCAGTGCATAACCGCATGCTGATCTGGTGCTACACTGGACGCACATGTCGTATGGTTCTTTATCCCGTCAACACAGTGCGTATGTGCCGTGAAACACGGTGCCGTGAAACATTTTTGATATCCTGTCAATACGACCTAATCACCGCGTATGAATATATGCGGTGACTGGGGTTACTTTTTTGCATTTTAAAGCCATTTGTAGGTGTTAACGGGATAAATAGAATAGTAGGTTAGTGCCGTGAATGGGAAAAATATCTGGCGCGGCTCGGAAACGGGATGTGCTCGGCAGAGCCTCGCCCATCCCGTTTCCTAAGCCTTGCCAGATATTTGTTCCCATTCACGGCACTAGCCTACTATTCTCTATTTCTACAGTCGTGGGAAATCTTTCGATCATGTACAAAGCCAACAATAATCAAGTAACTAGTTATATTTCTAACCCGATTCCACCCACTGTTAGTAATATATCTCGTTACAATCTTAGAAATCAATTTGATTTAAATGTCCCCACTACACGACTGGAAGTATACAAACATTCGTTTATACCATCTTCGGTACAACTCTGGAATGAAACTGACCCATTGCTGAGAAATGTAGATAGCTTAGGCACTTCAAATCAGCATGCGCCCAACAACTATATACACAATATAATATACCACCATACTATTTAGAGGGAGATCGATTGTCAGGTATGCATGCAATAATTCGAAATAAATGTAGCAGTCTTAATTATGATCTTTGCAATAACCATATCAGAGAAACTCCCTACTGCGAATGTAGTGACGTTGTAGAGGACGCTGAACATTACTTCTTTGAATGAAATACATATCATGTGCAGCGTCTAATTTTACGCCAGTCACTGCGACAATTGTATCCTCTAAACACGCATATACTAATGCATGGCATACCTGAAGAAAATAATGAGTGCAATACTGTTATTTTTAAAGCTGTACAAAATTATATTAAAACTACGAAAATAGTTGGGTAACACCATTGGTGGATGCCTGGAACGCCATATCTATCGGATGCTTTCCATTTGCCAACATCATTCACTACCACCTAATAATAACGAACACTGAAATCAACTGCAGTACACATCTATCGATGAATTAGGTTGTATATTATATTATGTACATTGTGACACATAACTCTTTCATTCTTTTTGCCAATCTCCTCTTTCACTAACTTTACTCTCTCTTTCTATCCGAGTTTTCTTTTCGTACATTATGCAAAAATATATATATACCGCATGATTATTGGTCTGTACCCATGTACATATACCTGTATGCTTATCGCCATTGCTGTTAAATTGCTGTATTGTTGAAATACTTGGGTAAGGGTTGTAACTAATGTTGTGAGAACTTGTAGCCCAAGCCCATTGTACTTATATGCAATAAACTATGTTTAAACTAGATCCTGAAGAGGCGGCTCGTTATGAGCCGGCTCATCTGAATCTACACTGTTTGTAAACACTGCTATAGAGATAGATTTGTAGTGTTGAAAGTGTTAACCCTTAGAGCGCTACACACAACAATTGTCGCCTGCTGTTGCTTTTATATATTGCCTTAAATTTCTCAATAAAAACATGGTTTGACAGTACTTCAGAATCATTTCCAATGGAAATTATTCTAAAGTGCTGTCAAAGCATGTTGTAAATTATTCTAATGTGCTGTCAAAGCATGTTTTTGATGATAAAAATGGAAAATAGAAAATAAAAAGCAGACGACGAAAAAATAAGATAGCGATGTAAGGGTTAATGCTATAAACTATAATAGTATTCTTACTTGTGCTGCTCTCCACGCCGACTTAAATGTTAACACCGAAATAGGCGCCGGATTCAGGACGAATGCCAGTTCAGCAAGACGCAAAAGATGCTACATAAATACATTTTTTCGTCTAGTAACCGTCGCAAGAAATTTGCGCCGGCTACTAGACGAAAAATGCGTTTATGCGATAGCTCTAAGTTGAGCCGACATCTCGTCCGGAAACCGGTGCAGGTTTCTACGTGAAACATTTTATGCCGGCGCGGAGTGCAACACCAGTGATTCTATTGCAGGCGGCTGCGAGTTTATCCCATCGAACCGGGTGACGATATATTTACTAGGTATGTATATATGGAAGGGGATATCCGCCACTACATTGCATGCTGCTTCATGACAATGCCGTCGACCATTTTTACATGTCATCATGCACTGCGGCTACTCGTTACTGCTTAATGACAACTCCATCGTGCATTATTACATTTCACATTGCATACCTCGATTCGCTATTTGACATTGTTACATGTCATCCTGCATCTTGGCTATACATTACTGCTTAATTACAACTCCATCTTGCATTATTACATTGCATATTGCATACCTTGATTCGCTATTTGACATTGTTACATGCCATATTCTGCCATGTGTCATTCTGCTTACTGCTTGCTGTGATGCGTATATGACTATATGAATTCCGCCGAATGACGCATGCAAGCACGCAGAATGGCCCATGTCAGAATATGAAATGGCCGAATGAGGGATGCCAGCATCGCAGTAAGCAGTAGGCCGAATGAAACATCGCAAAATGTGCAACGCCCCCTGTTGTCATAATGGGAACGATTCCATTATGACGCCAGGTGGCGCTCCAAAATAAGTAGTTACCCCCCTTCATAACCATAACCTCCATTTGCAAACATGAACACTTATTTATATTGGTAAGCATTTTTAGCGCGCCTTCCGAAGGAAGGAGTGCTTATGGCATACCCTCGGCGTCGTAGGCGTCCGCCCGTCCGTCTGTCCGTACCAACATACAGGGTATATGTGGCTAGCCCCACAGTGGATGGAATTGTGAAAGGATAGGGTTAGTTACATAAACCCAATTTGTAAGAACGTCCGTCCGTCCGTCCGTCTATCGGTCTTCAAAAATTAGAAACCTTAACGCTCTGGTAAAGGCCTATATTTTCTGTTTCCTTGCTTGGATTTGCTTCATATTTCATACACACATTGTTCCAGTGGTACTCTACCGCCGTGTGACAAATCCACGTCCATACCACCCCTTCTAAGCCTAGGGTCAAGGTCACATACTTTGTGCATTCCGAAACCTTAACGCTCGGGTAAATAGCCTATATTTTCTGTTTTCTTGCTTTGATCTGCTTCATATTTCACACATGCATTGCTCTAAGGGTCCTCTACCGCCCTGTGACAAATCCACGTCAGTGCACCCCTTCTAAGCCCAGGGTCAAGGTCACAAATCTTTGAGCATCCCGAAACCTTAACACTGGGTAAATTTCCTTGCTACATATTTCACCTCTAAGGTCAAGGTAAAAAGTTATTATCAATCCAAGCGTTAAGGTTTCTGGATGCACAGAGTATGTGACATTGACCCTGGGCTTAGAAGGGGCGGCAAGGAAATGGATTTGTCACACGACAGTAGAGGACCCGTGGAACAATAATGCGTATGTGAAATATGAAGCAGATCCAAGCAAGGAAACAGAAAATATCGGTCATTTACAAGAGCGTTAAGGTTTCTAATTTTTGAAGACGGACAGACGGACGGACGGACGATCCTACAAATTGGGTTTATGTAACAAACCCTATCCTTTAACAAGTCCATCCCCTGTGGGTCAAGCCACATATACCCTGTATGTTGGTACGGACGGACGGGACGGGACGGGACGGGCGAATCGGGACCGGGACGGACGGACGGGACGGACCGGACCGGACGGACCGGACCGGACGGGACGGACCGGACCGGACCGGACCGGACCGGACCGGACCGGACAGGACCGGACCGGACCGGACCGGACCGGACCGGACCGGACCGGTACGGACGGGAGACGGGACGACATGCCACCGGACCGGACCGGACCGACCGGAGCCGGACCGGACCGGACCGGACGGACGGCCGGCCGGCTTACCAATATAAATAAGTGTTCATGTTTGCAAATAGAGGTTATGGTTATGAAGGGGGGTAACTACTTATTTTGAAGCGCCACCTGTCGTCATAATGGAAGCGTTCCCATTATGACAACAGGGGGCGTTGCACATTTTGCGATGTTTCATTCGGCCTTCTGCTTACTGCGATGCTGGCATCCCTCATTGGGCCATTTCATATTCTGACATATAGTGATATACGCATCACAGCAAGCAGTAAGCAGAATGACACATGGCAAAACATGGCATTGATCGACGGCATTGTCATGAAGCAGCATGCAATGTAGTGGCGGATATCACCTTCCATATGTATACAGGTACATGTTCCCGTGTACAAATACATCAGATATGAGACATGCCATGTGATTTTGTACCTTCGGACATCTGCGTAATTTCCTGAAATACGTTTACAAACATTACAATATTTCCCGTAAATGGCGTCAACAGTTGACACGATATTCAGAGTATATCATGTACTAGGAAAATATTGTCAACTTTTAACATGTTGAACATTTTGCAAATTTTGTAAATGTATTTAATGAAATTACGCAGATGTCCGAAGGCACAAAATCACATGGCGTGTCTCAATTATAATATTTGCATTTATAACATGACGTGCTGTAACAAATTTCATAAATGTGATATGACACACGTGTAATAACACCTACAGCGAATTTGATTGGCTGGCTATCGTTGCAATTTATAAGTTCATTATTATTATTATGTATGCATGTAGCAGACTAAAAATCAAATGACAGAAAACGCGTATTGTGTCAATAAACCCAAGATTGGTATACTTATTTGCTTCCACGTGGAAGCAAATAAGTATGCCAATCTTTTGTTTATTGACACAATACACGTTTCCAGTCAGAATGAGATTTTGGGCTGAACCTTGTTTTGAATAACATAGTTTTTTTTATTGGCGATTTTACATATCCAGACCATCCACATTTAGAATCCGAGTGATGACACGTTGGCATCCTTGAGCAATTTGAGATATTTGAATAGATCCAAGATGGCCAACAAATGTAAATACATTTTGTATTTCATATATTCACTACTATATGATACATTCATGTATTTAACACTGCCATTTATGTGTATGTTTACACAATACGAAATTCAGATACATTTAACATGTTTATATTGTAAATAGATCATTTCGTGTTTTCAGGAAATCCAAGATGGCCGCTGAATCTCAAAATTTGGCCACATAATTGTTCTCAGGTCGCGAACATATACTATGTAGTGCCTTTTTTTTGCATCAGAGAGGTTCGTATTGCAGAATTGGTGCGTAAATACATATAAACATACATTACACAGCGACTCTATTGTTTGTCACAGGTTGGTAAGCAATTTGAACACCTCTGTAGACAAAATAAAAGTTTGCAAACCTGGGCACGAAAAAAGTCGTGCCGCACGGCAAACCACACACGCTGGGTCATTGTGTGAAGTGATAGCTGGACACAAGGGACATCGGCTAAGAAAAGCCGTCTTACGATGGCTAACGTAGCCCAGATCAGTATGCACATCCGCGCAGTTTGATAATTGCATATTTCGGTCGCCATTCGATCAACACTATTTCCTATATTTACTACATGTCACCAATGTTGCAGTTGTCGATGTTTTGCGATCAGCGGAATGATTACATGTAGAACATAAAACGCTAATGTGGATGGTGAATGATGATAAAGGTACACAATTCGACTTATAAAATGCTGCTAGGTCCTTCTCTGTGCCGCATATGTAATCACAAATCGTGCCAATGCCGTGGACAGATGTAAAGACAAAACTATATATACAGGCGGGCGGCAGAAATATGTAGAACATTGTTGAAATACTTTAAATAAACTCTTACCTGGTGAATCTCCCACACGTAGTCTACAGTATATTTCTGTTTACGTATAGTTTAGCACGTGGAAAGACAATTGTCGCCGACAAAAATAGGACATACATGAGGGGTGTTCAGTAAATAACAGAAACGTGTTATAAACCTACACCCACTCTTACTTGCGTGATGATTTACTATGACATTTATTAACGAATTTACTGATGTCATAAGAGGCTATGCTGAGTTTCTTTATAAATCAGTCAAGGAGCTTTAATAAATATCATATTACATCAACAGAAATGTTAGATTTGCTTTAATGCATGAGCACATCATCATACGAAGCATATCTGGTCACCTAATGTGTTTTATTGTACCCGTCTACTTTGCACATTTATTACACTAGTGTATTATGGGATTGAATACACACTAGTGCCGGCCTTTAAGTTTTACACCATACGAGTCGAACTTAAGCTTTGCTTATTGATATTTTGTGATCCGTGCATATTTCAGACACAATAAAATAGCTGTAACGCTTTTTTTGGCTCGAGAACATTGTTCACTTGATCCCAGTTATACAAAAATAGGACATAATATATTTTACGCTACCTACGAAGGTTAAGTTTATGCATTAAAATAATACAATGCATGTACACGTAGACAGGCATACAACTATGATATATTCTGCATTTTGACTTGAACATAGTGTTATTATCGTACAAAAGGGCACGTGTCATTGTTGAATGACAACTGTATCAATCACTTAGGTTCATTAGTTGGTTTGTTACTGAAACTGCATGTGAAAATACAGTGGCTACAATTATGAAGGATTAAATTGTTCATGATGTGCACTCGACAGAGACCCAACTGATGATATATGACAAAAGAGATGTCCTAACGTATTTTAAAGAAACAGTGTCTCACATGATGTTTCAGATGATGTCGAAGATATTCAATGTTCCTTTTATATTCTCTTCATTGACTCCAAATGTCATATGCCACACGATGCGCGCCACTTTATTCAATCGAATGCCAAGGATTGTTTGTTTTCTTATATCATATACAATGTACTACCATTGACCCTGAAGCTATTTCAACTAAATAAAAATAGTAAACATCGGCTGTAAACAAAACTAGCGTTCGTAACGTTATTTATGATTTGGTATAATAAACATATTTTACCAAACCTTGATTCTTTTCAAGACGACTTATAGGCACGATTTGGTTAAGACAGCCATGTAAATCTAGCATAAAATTATTGTTTACTAAGTTAAACATGTCTCATCACTTTCTGCACATACCTAACTCCACGTGTCTGTAAATGTAAGTGTTGTTTTAATTATGCTAATAGTGTTCATTCATTACATTAATGTCATTTCATTTTATTGGGATCATGTATGTGTTGGGAAAATAATTATTGAACACCCGTTATAAATGACTTTTATAACTGACCACCCAATAATATATATATGCATTCATATGCTGCACGTGCAGGTCCAGTTGTACGCACTGCACCAGACGATGAGAGGCCCTTCAATTACAAATATATTCTATATAGCCGGGTGTTTATCACCGCTTCACCGATTTGATAATATTTGGCCACAATGTGTGTCATGGGATGGTGCTTTGTTATGCATGCTACCCACATCTGACCGCCCAAGGTCAATGTCACCGAGGACTTGTTTTTTTTATTATCAAGGCTGACATCGAGGGCATAAGCTTCGTTTAACGCTGCCCATTTCTTGTTACAGTGGTACCTATCTAAACTGGACACCATGCGGGCCTCCCAGGGTGACCGTTTTAGAGAGGTTCCATTGTACTGTTTACTTATTTGTTATCGGGAATCAAGTTGTGTATCCGGGTTACAACGAATTGAATGGTGGCGTTCTATTTGACAAACGACGTCACATGGCGTTACCGAACGACGTCAGACTAATCACGTAACGTAAAAAATTCCGCGTTCTTTTCAGCGAAAACTGTTCTAAATTTGATCATTGGCTAGCATAAAACGTTACCTGATAACTAAAATACTAGTCTAGTGTCTTTCGATATCAAGATAATGAGGCTCGGCTCGGCACAGGCTTGCCTGATAAACATGATGAACTGGATATCTAAATACACTAGCTTGGTATTCTCTGTGAATTAGTATGATTTATTCAAGCATGTTCCAATGCATATTATACAGTATATGAGTGCTTGCTTCGTATACGTATAGGTTAGACATCAAACACAAATAATAATGATAAATTCAAATGGAAATTCAAAATTTCGACTGAATAGTAGCCAACGTTAGTCAATAAGTCGATGTGTAAGTCAGTTACTGCCCTAATTGAGGTGTCCATGTGTTTAAACAACCTACATGTGCTTCGCGGCTCGGTGTTCCATGGACACATGTAGGTTGTTCAAACACATGAACAACTCAACTAGCGCAATAACTATTACATATTCTGCTTTTGGATTCCGTCCTTTACCATTATACAATCCTTGAATACCTCCAGAAATATGATGGCTGCTCGTATTTCTCGATATATACAGCTGGTGTAGATTTTCTGAAATTTGCAAGTTGCGTATCGGCAAAATGTCCTGAGAAAAAAGCATATTATAGCGTTGTTAGATGCGCATTGTCAAGTTACATACTTCGTTGCACGTTTAGTTGCTTCCCACCACTAGAGCGCAGCACGTTTGTAATTCTGATAATAGGAAATAGGTACTACCTATGACGGGCGACGTAGGTTTGTAAATTTACCAATTGATAGCTTTACCATGATGTTAGTATGCTTTAAACGGTACCGTAGTATGTTGTAGTATCGCGGAGCTACTTCCCGCAACTGCCACGGTTTTACAGCTTCTCTATTATAATTAAATGGTGTCATTGGCGCACTTCTCTTATTTGAGGCAGTGATACAATTTAGATATTTCCTTTTCATATATAGTACATTAATAGCCTAGGCATTATAGAAACTGTATTAGTACATTTACGATTATTTTAAGAATAAATAACAAGGCTAAGCATCTTCAGTGATATTATTAGCAATCTCAGTCGTCATTGAGCACGACTGTCACTGTCACACATTTTGCCCATTGTTGGTATCAATTGTGCTTACATTTACTTTTGATTAACCCAGTGCTGTGTCAGATGTGTTTGTATCCTGGACTACAGCAACAGGGGCACTAGACGCACACTTGAAATCTATACTTCGTTCTGGTAATCGTGTTCCCCAATTATCTCGGATCGCTTGATTATGTCTTGTATTTTTAAACTCACATCAGCGAAGTTAAGTGCAGCGTGGCGGCTATAGAAATTCTCCAGGTGCGTCCATCCAGTAAAGTTATTATTTTCTCGATCCCTGGTGGTCTTTGAGCACATTTTGACTATTTTTCGTATTAGTTGTGTCCTTTTTACATACAGCTTCACTTCAGCTGTTGGTATGAGGTACTTGTGTCATTGACTGTGAATACAGCACAAGCCGTGACACAACATGGGTGTGGGAGAGAGAAATATGTGTTAAAATAAATACGGTATAATGAAACTCCATTTCGTTGCAAATTGTTTTTCTTTTTAGCTCGACTATTCGAAGAATAAGTAGAGCTTATGTTGTCACCCCGGCCTCGGCGTCGGCGTCGGCGTCGGCGTCGGCGTCGGCGTCACCGTCACGCCTTGGTTAAGGTTTTTAGTCAGCCTTGTATACGGAATACTACTGGCCCTACACCCACCATACTTGGACAACTTCATCTCCTAGTGATGTACATCAATAACCCCTGATCTATATTTGACCTTGACCTACATTTCCTCTTCAATTACTTAGTTAATTTCCCTTGGTTAAGGTTTTTAGTCAACCATGGTTAAGGTTTTTAGTCAAGCTTGTACATGGAATATTGTTGTGCATACAGACACCATACTTGGACAACCTTTTCTCATAGGGATGTACATCACTAACCCCTGATCTATATTTGACCTTGACCTAAATTTCCTCTTCTATTACTTAGTTAATTCTCCTTGGTTAAGGTTTTTAGTCAAGCTTGTATATGGAATAATCCTGGCCCTACACCCACCATACTTGGACAACTTCATCTCCTAGGGATGTACATCAATAACCCTTGATCTATATTTGACCTTGACCTACATTTGACCTTGACCTACATTTCCTCTTGAATTACTTAGTTAATTCTCTTTGTTTAAGGTTTTTAGTCAAGCTTGTAGATGGAATACTCCTGGCCCTACACCAACCATACTTGGACAACTTTATCTCTTAGTGATGTACATCAACAACCCCTGACCTATATTTGACTTTGACCTACATTTAACCTTGAATTACTTAGTTAATTCCCCTTGGTTAAGGTTTTTAGTCAACCTTGGTTAAGGTTTTTAGTCAAGCTTTCTACATGGAATACTATTGTGCATACAGACACCATACTTGGACAACCTTTTCTCATAGCGATGTACATCAATAACCCCTGATCTATATTTGACCTTGACCTACATTTCCTCTTGAATTACTTAGTTAATCCCCCTTGGTTAAGGTTTTTAGTCAAGCTTGTATATGGAATACTACTGGCCCTACACCCACCATACTTGGACAACTTCATCTCCTAGTGATGTACATCAACAACCCCTGATATATATTTCACCTTGACCTATATTTCCTCTTCAATTACTTTTTTAAGTCACCTTGGTTAAGGTTTTTAGTCAACCTTGGTTAAGGTTTTTACTCAAGCTTGTACATGGAATACTATTGTGCATACAAACACCATACTTGGACAACCTTTTATCATAGGGATGTACATCAATAACCCCTGATCTATATTTGACCTTCACCTACATTGCCTCTTCAATTACTTAGTTAATTCTCTTTGGTTAAGGTTTTTAGTCAACCTTGTAGATGGAATACTCCTGGCCCTACACCAACCATACTTGGACAACTTCATCTCCTAGTGATGTATATGAACAACCCCTGACATATATTTCACCTTGACCTACATTTAACCTTGAATTAATTAGTTAATCCCCCTTGGTTAAGGTTTTTAGTCAAGCTTGTATATGGAATACTATTGTGCATACAGACACCATACTTGGATAACTTTTTCTCATAGAGATGTACATCAATAACCCCTGACCTATATTTTACCTTCTCCTACATTTAACCTTGAATTACTTGGTTAATGTTTATAGTCAAGCTTGTATATGGAATACTCCTGGGCCTACACCAACCATACTTGGACAACTTCATCTCCTAGTGATGTACATCAATAATCCCTGACCTATATTTGACCTTGACCTACTTTTATCATTGGATTACTTAGTTATTTCCCCTTGGTTAAGGTTTTTAGTCAAGCTTGTATATGGAATACTCCTGGGCCTACAGCAACCATACTTGGAAAACTTCATCTCCTAGTGATGTACATCAATAACCCCTGACCTATATCTGTAATTGACCTACATTTAACCTTGAATTACTTACTTAATTTCCATTGGTTAAGTTTTTTAGTCAACCTTGGTTAAGGTTTTTATGTAGGCCGCAGCCACCTTGTTTGTCAAGCTATGTGTACATCGACAACAACCCTCGTAGTCGAGCTATGCTGTTCTCCTACAGCTCTTGTTGTTTTTTCATAAAATATTCAATGCGCATTTAAGGCATTTGTACTCAGATCATTTCAAACGCATATTTGCAAGCGTCTCTCGAGTGTTAAGGACAACAACACAAACTATTTTTGAATGTAATAACTAGAATAGTTCGCCTGCTATATTCAGTATGTTTTCTGATGTAGCATAAATCGGGCTAGATAGCCCAGATACAACGACTGTTTCTGCCTTCCGTTACTTTCGCTGCATTCGGCCCATTCGCACAGGTCCGCGGTTTGTCGGCTGTTTCAACAGTGGAGAATTCCGAAGATGGTAAAATTTGTGTCTAATTTTGTATTATTATTATTAAATATCCGCCCCCCCCCCCCAAAAAAAAAAACAACAAATAAATAAAAAATATATATTATATATTTCTTTGAAAACCGATGTCGGCTAGTTAATATATACTGTTTATAAAAATTGAAACTTAATATTTATCTGTGTATGGAAGTACGGATAATTCCGAAGCTGTGTGTGGAAGTGGGATAATTCCGAAGCTGTTCGTGTATTCGTGTATTATCGCCCTTGGGGACTCTCTTCAGCGTTGAGATAAAAGCATATTTAGTCTTCAACGACAACACAAATATTTTGAAATGCAGTAACTTCGTAAGCTATATTCAATATACTTTCCGATGTTATATACATTTTGTTTTAGAAGAATTTTTCCCTTCGGGCCAGATTATTCGTCGCCCGTATTAGTTAAATACCACCTGTCGTAAAAAGTTGTCGTTTCTATTTTCACCCATATAGGTACATACATATCGTTGCTTTCAACAAGATACAAAATCGGAACTTGAAACAGCCCAGCGGTCCTAGTATCGTCAAATGTCTTCAATTAAACCGATTTACACAGGGCCATGATGAAAACACGTTTGAAATTTTTATGGTAGATTAAAAAAATATATCCTGATATGCCCCTAACTTGTCGCTTCATACTTGTTCCAGCGACAGCATGGTCGGTCGTGTTTCGCGGCGTGGCCGGCAATGGAGTTGGTGACGTGTATCATGCCTGGTTGGGCGACACCGCAGTAACCGATGACGTCACGTGCTGTGATGTAGACAGCACGTGCACTGATCACTACCGGAATCCAGCGCTGGATGATTGGTCGACTCTTGGAATTACGAAGGCGAGTAGAACAGAGCAATATGAAGCAGCTACACATATGAGACAGGCCATGTGATGTTGTATCTAAGATGAGAGCGATTTTTCATGAAAAGTATTTACAAATAAATACATATTTCCCTTAAAATAATGTCGAAAGCTGACGCAAAGGTCAGGGCAAATGAGAATTCCACATTTGCTATGAAGATTTCGTCACTTTTCGTTTTTATTTACAAAAAAATATCATAGTTTCTGTAAATATTTTCATGAAAAGTTTTCTTAGGTACAATCGCAGGTGATTCTAGCGTGCCTTGGGTGGTCAATTATTGTTTGTATATACATGAAAAATCTTTCTGAACAATGTACAAAACAATTCAAATGCGCCCGTGTCTGAAGATTAAAAATTATGAAAGGTACAAAACTAGCATTCGACACCGTTGTATGAAAATCCTACACGAAGTCGAAAATTCATACTCGCCTATACAACGTGTTACAGCGCATAAATTTTACAGTTGCTAATACATGTACATGTATATACATCTCAAAGATTTCGAGTGTAAACTGTGCCAAAAACGCGTCACACAAACCTAAATTCGCTTTTTAAAATCAAACACATCCAATTCCTCATATAGTCAGTCGTCAATTGTCACGAGTTTAGCTTCCTTGTGAAATTCCTTTGCACACATATATGCAAATTATCTATGACGTCATGATTCCATTGGTATATGACAATATACCGTTATATATGATACATATATACTATCCAACGATCATGACATGACTATATATGTACACAGCTGATATTCCTCGTGTGAACCTATAAGCTTTGATAGTTTTGTAATAAAATGTGAGTAGTCACATTGTGTCTAATGGTATGTGTGATGAAGCTTCACATTTATTTGTACCACTAATCGAGACAAAATAGTCGAATATTCGCGGGTACTCCGGTTTCCTCAGACACAAATGATAAATAGGTTTGTACTTCATAAGTTACAAAGAGACCAATCAAAAGATAAGTAAGTATGTATATATGTATAAATGTGTAGATCTGAGGGAGGAAACAGTCTAAAATGAATGTATTAAACATCTGTATATCAATTGATAACATCGGTATTGTGTTTTGAATATTTCAGATGACTAGTTTGGTGCATAGTGTACAGGAAAATATATTGTAGCACGCTGTAGACACTTGTCTTTAGAATGCTGTGCACCATATTTATTAGTGTTTCTGTCATAGTATTTACTGTATATGTCGTACAATACAAGATGTGAAACTGGGTGATAGCATATACGAACTAAGATGTTTGAGTTTGCAACTATATGTGTAGTATGGTATCAACAACACAAACAATGTTACGTATATATTAGGGATGGCAACGAATGGTAAAAATGGTATTGGAATATTCGATTGGCTATTCGAATATTTATTCGAATATTCGGAACCACCCAACCTCTAAATCTCCTCACTATTACGGAATTGACACCGGCAACACGTCTCGGATAAATTGAGTTCCCACGTGCTTCAAATAATAATAAATTAACTATTTTTTCAAGCGAGTACAAAATTAATGTCCAAGGATCAACAATTACGCTATTTAATGCAATTAAACTTTATTAAGGTACGGATTAAACACCTACAAGCCTTCAGGCTGTCAAAACAATACCGTGTTATTAATTGTCGATATTAGGGACAAGCAAACTTTGACGCGATACCGTATTAATCGTCGATAACGGACAATACAAACGTTGACACGTGCCGGGATCAATTGCTGTATGTGCGACGGTGATACATAAGTAAACCAAACAATACCTTGAAATAAGTTTTCCATTGGAATACCAAACTGATATTCGAATATTCGGTCAATAAACATATATTCGAATATTCGAATATTCGTTGCCATCCCTAGTATATATACTGAACAAATAATGAAACGCTACAGTTTTCAAATTCCTAACATTTGAATTATGTGCATTAATGTGCACAATCTGTGTATATTCGGAGACGGGCCGACTGGTACGAATAATTTTGCGGACAAGAAATGTATGTTTATTTTGGGCTGGCGGTAGGAAAACATGTAAAACAAGTTTTTTTTCCGTTTAATGGGGTCACGTAACACTTTTGAAAAGTATCAATATTGTGGATTCGAATAAGAATATTGTGTATGATTGGAAAAATATCAATATCATTGAGACTGTAATGACATGGACACTGTCACTGATGGAAAACAATCAACACTAACATGCGATTGGCATGCTTCAATCGGATTTGACAACATTTTGTCACACCAGTTTAGGGTGTTCTTTGGACGACTATAGCAAGGCTCAATGGGCATTACGTGAACGTTTTACATTTGCTACGTAAAGGATGACCGGTGTATGTTGGTGCTGCGAACAGGCAGATGAATATGTATTACATGATTTTGTAATTGCTCCCATTCTGTAACAGCGGGTCAAGAAACTTTTTCAATCGCACTTGACGTCGTGTATTTGCTAAAAAAAAAAGGCAGAAAGCATTTGCATACGTTATACTGGTAGGTAAACAAGACATGAAATCAAAGTTTTATATTTGACACAAAGTCATTGACGTCGACGGTTGGTATGACCACGTTACACACATCACACGTACGGACATGCATTCGTTGGTAGAGTACAGTAAGATGTTCCGACAAATTCTGATTTCTGCTACATCAAGCGGATGAGTATCTTTTTTGGGGTACTTTCAAGATTATTGGATAGACACGATACTTAAGTCAACGACGCCAACAGCCAGAGACGTTAGATAAATGTCAGACACGTGTCAGTGACTGATGGAACACATCCCACAACGTGCTATATGTCGTTTGTTTGGGCCAATGCGTAGATAAAGTTCAATGTTAATGAATTCCACACAAGTTTGTGCTAGAAACTGAAACTTGCAAGTGATTGTTTCGACCCCCATGGTATTCAACGACACACACAGAGCACATTACTCCAGTTAACAATACAGTGGTTCAGATGGTTATAGAGGAATGTTATGCCAACAATAACATATTCAATTGTAATAGAACGCGGTTACACATTTGAAAATATCATAGTATACTTATGTATGTAGCGTTACTTTTCGGTTCAGTATACTATATTATGTCTTTCATCACACATACACAGTCGATATATTTGGAACCAGTAATAATATTCACTGTAGTAAATAATAAATAAGTCTGGCGAACAATGCTGACCATCAGTAAGTTTCAATAAACAGAAATGTGTACATGTACTATTATTTTATCACGGTGCTTGCAGCAGCCACAATGAACATTTAAGAAGGTAACCAAAACCTGGCATGGAATTTGCAATGTTCAATCAACAGTAATCTAGAATCACATGCACTAATCATTCCAGAACAGAATATAATATTCAGAATGATTAGGGTATTACATACTGTGTACTTACATGTATGATCTAGATTTGTATACAGTTGCACGAGTGTGATAAGGATCGACATTGATCAGGAAGAAAGACAATTAAAAAAAAGAAATACAGGGCTGTCACACCCTGACCTCTCTATGTGTAACACATGTATGCGAATCCCAGTAGCAAAACAAACGATAATGAAGTACAGTCGGTGTATACCCATGTGGTGCATAGCACACGCCAATTATCAGGCGAGCAGCTAGCACCGACGAGTTATTCGTACTAGATGTTCACTGGTTCGGATATTAAGTGTCCTATATATGTGAAATCCACTCTGATCCTCGAGAATTAGCTAATACCAAGGATCGGAAATTAAGCACGCAAATTTAAAATATATTTCATTTACTGGAATGTGTCCATCTATATGTGTATGCTACTTAGTACTGTCTTGAGATTATACATGATATGCAATGCTCTGTTGTGCTAACCCGGTCATACATAACATATTTATACAAAATATAGCGATTTACATGATCTTCACGCATGCTAGCATGGCCATGTGTCTTGAAAATATTTATATACTGCCACAAAGTAATGTCATCAAACTCCTTGTTATAACACATAGGCATGATACCATTACCTTTAATTGTACATATTATATCGTAAAACCTCTATAATGCAAGGTGATTAAATGTTATATTTTTCATTTTATAACAACTGCAATGGTCTAGTAACATAAGGCCGTAACTGCTATGCTAAAGCATAGCACTTACGACCTTATGTTACTAGACCATCGATATGTCAGAGGACAGCTGATCTTTAATATTGGAGTACATAGTTCACACTTGAATCCGAGGACCACTATACAATGTATTATCTGTGGATGTTTTGGAAGTTCCCCAGTTGTATTGAATATGTAAAAAATATACATTGACTAAATATACTGTGGTGTATTTGTGACATGGTAGTTTACCACATTAGGCTGAACTACTGGAACTATGTTAGCTTAGAAGAATGGTTAAATCAGCATGACATAACCGGGGATAATTTATATGTTTAGTTTATTACAACAATTCATTGCCATATTGCATGTAGCTTCAAGAGGCCATGATTACCGTCTCTACTGGGTAGGAAATATGACTGTCTGGCAGTAATTGAATAATATGTGAACTCAATTGTATGTCATGAATATACATTTTGAGGCGTTATCAAGACGAATAGATGCTATAGACATATGTTTTGAGGTCATCATGGTCATCGAGTGGATGTCTGTTAATAAAGATAACATTTGGAAGTAATATAGCAATACTATGCGTAGGCATATACTATCTGTGTCTCTTTAGAAGTCGTTTGATAATTAATATATGAGCATTAAATACAGCATGACCGATATAAATTTGTACGCACGTTGAATTAGCATTATACATTTTACTTCAATTAATCAAAAGAAGACTGCAACCTGTAAGCCAAACATTGATAACCAACTGGAATGTCAGAAAGAACGCAATAATTCAATATGCATTACAGCTATCTATGTCGTGTTATTCATATACCAGATGAGATCTTAAATTATGTACACGCAATACATTTCATATTAATAATTCGAAGAACTCTTGCAATGGTAACCAGCAAAACAATGTAATTGGTAATATCCTCGTATTCGAATTTAACGTCAGCTAACCTTTCAATTGTGTGCAAAGGTACTTACTTTAACTGCAGAAAAAAAATAAAGGTTTAAGTTCTATAAAGCGCATGACTTATGACGTTGTTTGTTACTTATTTTATTGACAGAAACAATCAATCTGCGTTTATGTTATTTTAGAATCTTAATAAAGATTGCACGTGTTAAAATATCAGCATTTAAATACACACAATACATATAGTACATGTTCACATCGAAATTTTGAAATCTATATTGCCATATGCTCGTCACGTATAGAGGGAACTGAAAAGTCTTCATTTGCGGTATTATAGTTATTATTCATGACAGTCAGGATATGTGTTTTTATATCGAACCAACACATGTTTATCGCATTTTAGGACAACAATAGTGCACAATTTTGTGAATACATGATACATTACGTCAATTTGTAATTCGTAGCCTGGTTACCAACGTCTATCAACAGTTTATCTTGTTGCACTTATAGGGTGACATGCATGAAAGTCATAGCTCTCAGCCATTAGAGACATGTACACTTAGATATGCAGGCATTGCTCTATCATTAAACTATTTTGGGTGGGGCATTATAACAGACTATGACAATGGTATATTGTAAGGTTCGCTAATATCAGATATATATGTTCTTAATATAAGCACGTTTACTGTATAATTTGTTCGAGTTTATGGTGTTTGGAAAATGAGGTATGTCACTTGTGAACAAGAAAGAGCGTCCAAAATAAATTTAACAGTTTGTTTTCAAATCATTTTACAAAACAGATCGTGTAAGTATCGACATTTCAATTAGTTTGTAATTCAAAGCTGGCTGCGAACATTGGTATCACGATTTGACAATGTATTGCACACCAGAATACACAATTAATCGTGGTAATGCCCTGCTATCAACTGTTATTGAAATGAAAATGTAGCATTTTTGGCTGCCATTCAAAATTGGCTGCGAACATTGGTATCGTGATTGGAAAAGGAATTACGCATCAGAATGCACAATTAATCGTGATAATACACTGCTTTAATGATGTTATTGTGGACTAGAAGTGAACTTTTAGCATTTGGCGGCCATTTTGAATTTCAAAAATGCCTGCATCAGAATGCACAATACATCGTGTTAATACACTGCTATCAGCTGTTATTGTGGACAATAAGTGAACGTTGGTATTTTTAACGACCATTTATTAAAATGGCCGCCATTTGCATAATCTGGGACGTAATAATTGACGCGATGTCTGTTCTTTTCAAATGTTATATGGATAAAGATGATGTCATCAAAACAAAAAGTTCGCGAAATTTCCACGTGAGAACAATTGACGACGGACTAATATCGATAAATATTAGCGGCCATCTTTGAAAATATCGAATCACGTCACACGCAGTGATTTGGTTGGCTAATGGAAAATGACGTCTCCAGTAAGCAACCAAACCACTGCGTACACGTGATTGAAATCCATTTGATATCTGGGGCTCGGTGCATAAATTGTGCCCGACTCGTTCCATAAATGTCATAGCAATGGAAAATCGTTTGAGATCCTCTATATGTACTTTATGAATTGTGAAGTTTGCATGTTATTTTCTTCAACCCTTTCAACACCACAGGCCTGTATAGTGGTATTGACAAATAGTGACGAGCCGTATCATCAGGATCTGCACTTTTTGCAAGTCATTTTTGAGAACAAAAACACCCCCTTTTCACAAATGGACCAGTCTGAAAATCATTTTGTGACAATTGGATTGGTCCGGAAATTAACATATACAAATCAATTCCAGTTACTTAGGGGTGAAAGGGTTAATGAACGTGATGGAGACGCTTGCGTTGTGTTTTTTGCACTACAATAATTCCGTGGTGTCAAGTATCGCCATTCAACCTAGTTGTATCATTCGAATTGACTGATACAACAAATATGGTCAACGTGCAACTAGTTATATGTTAAACATTGTCAATGCCTGCATTTTGTTCTCGGTCCGCAGCCCCACCGTAAACTGTTTCACGTCGAAATAGGCATCGGATTCGTGACGAATTCCAATTCAGCTACATGTATAAGATATTGATAAAGACATTTTCGCCTAGCAAATGTCTTGCGCCGGTTAAAATACGAAAAATGCGTATATACGATACCTCTATGTAGAGCTCAGTGAAAATACGTCACGAAACCGGTGCAGTTTCGACATGAAACATTCTAATGCACTCTATAAATATCACGCAATCTGATTGGCTGATGGTCATACATTACAGGTATATCATTGTTAATGAACGGTCGCAAATTATTTCAATATGTATTCCTACGCCAGTAGTAAAGGAGTGCATTAGAAATAGGTTAACCGCATTGTAATTTTGAAATTTGCAGCGCATATCAGAAATGATAGGTCGGAAAACTTGTTTAATGGCTCCGCTAGCGCGTCGCCATTAAACAAATTTTCCGACCTATCATTTCCTGATATACGCCGCAAATTTGAAAATTACAATACAGTTAACCCTATATTTTACGCCGGCGCCGATTGCGGCACAAGTAAGGTACATACCTCCTAAGTGTCAGTGTTTGTTGCAGGTGAAATTCTCATATTACAAAGGCGGTGTGGAAGTCCTCTATGTTGTATTTGACGGCACCGGAAGTACGCTGACCGACTGGTTCCACGTGACTAGAATCATTGAGTCGTCGTACCCAGATCTAGCACAGCGCCCGTTCAATTATTTCTCGATTGCTGGGTATGTTGTTGGTGGCAGTTTCACTTAAACTTCGTAAAATGTTCGTAAGTGCAAATTTAGAATCGTCTGGAAATTTCAA
This sequence comes from Conchocele bisecta, assembly GCA_029237695.1. Lineage (NCBI taxonomy): Eukaryota > Metazoa > Mollusca > Bivalvia > Lucinida > Thyasiridae > Conchocele > Conchocele bisecta. The sequence continues at coordinate 32,321,522 of CM055271.1, forward strand.
TTGATGGGTTTATATTTATTGAACATATGCTGCATATGCAGCCTATGCTCAATAAATGTAAATCCAATAATTGTTTAGAAGGAAACATGTTAATGTGAAATTTACAGAATATCATAAATTTTCGCTTACGAACATTTTAGTCGTACGAAGTTTAGTGAAACGGCTCCCTGGATAGTTGCGAACACCCTGTATACACTACCAGGCACAGTGAATGCACAATTTGCTCTGAACATTCGTTAACTTCCGACGTCATTTACGTTAAGTTTGTAAATGCTTTCTATGAGATATCGCACAACTTCTTGGGTACAAGTGTTACATAGTGTTTATCTGTCCATAACTACATTGTTGGTTCTTGTTATAATAATTAACACTTGTAATCTTTAATTCTTTATTGTCATATATTCTCAACGACCTGACTCGCTCTAATCCATTATAGTAACTAACTTTCTCTCACACACCACATTGCATCGTATGCTGGAATGATCCCGTGACATTTCCATGTTACCGTATATACCATATTACATGTAGAATACCATATTTAACCTATAACATATACCCCTATACCCCTTTATGATTTGTCCTCAAATCATCAAAGTCATGCAATCTCTAATATTTGGAATAAGTCACGTTATCTCATTTGTTTACCCAGAAAATGACGCATGCAACAACTGTTTAGTTATCTTAATCTCGAATTTACATGCATACAATCCTCCAATTTTTCTACTACGTGTCAACAACAAATATTACTAACATAATTATTTAAATACACCATCAGTTCATTTTAGTGATATAGACATAAAATATAATAGTAGTTCATTTGATATAACCTAACATGTACATACGTGTATTTTCATACCGCATTCTAATCGAAATATTGTAAATTTTTCATTTTCTCAAGTATTGTACACTCAAAACATGATTTAGACTACATATTCTATCATATGATTATGTATAATGCATCGAATATTTGATACGTATAGGTACATATAGCTAGTACGTACCCGTATTTATCAAAATCCTAAATGCATGTAAATATTTTAATCCCTTTAGGTTTTGAAATTGATATTCCGATATCCACAAGTGCATGTTACAATCAGGCACCTATATATATCATCATACCTAATGATTATTTGTTCCTTTGTTACGTTTAAATCTTAAGTTTTAATGATAACACTTTGTTTCATGCCTACTAACTATCATTTGAACCAACTATATTTTATGTCCTGATAATTTTCTAACAAACTCACAATGAAGCAATACATATGCATCACTTCATAATTTGTTAGAATTTTTACAAACATAGTCGACATGTATACATAACATGATACGTGAAACAGTACTCTCATACCACAAATCCTGTCCATAATAATAAATTCTGATTAATAATACAATAAGATACACAAGTAGGTACAATATTTGAGAATTTGTTTTTATGTTGCATCATGTCATATTCATGCCAGTATTACGGCATATCATAACATCAGAATCGTTATTAATGCAATATCTAATCAACAATGCGTATTTTTTCAAGAAATTAACTTCTCCGTTGCGATAGCTTCTTCCGTTTATTTCTTGAAAACGCAATATCTATAACACATCAATCACTATACTCAAATATACGAAATACTTGTGAACATGTAAGTTCAATACAATACAAATACAAATTACATGGCCACAGGAAATTTGTTATAACCGCAAACATGAGAAGCAGCCTCGTGACATTAGTTGTAGTATCAACAAACTGTCAGGAAAACGCTATCCTGTAAATGTCACCTGGTAATGCAAACAGCCTACAATTTGGACGCAGTTGACCTTTTAATTTCACTGGTGCATGTTTTAATGTTGCCTGCCCATGAGAAACACAGGCCCAGGCTGAAAGTACTTAGTGTAGTTCTGGATCAATGATACCGTAAATCGCTATGACAACCTGATAATGACGTTGCATGTTGCAACATATGTATATATGAATACATATATATTAAAATACATACGTCATGATAAGTCTGCCAGTCCTGTTTTAATGGTTTACATTGCACAGAACGGTTTGTATCTGCAACGGCCTACATTTACATATACTAACACACGCATGTCACGTATAATAACATAGTAAATTGTTTATGAATTTTCTCCTTCTGATCGCATCGTTTGTGGTACTTAACGACTGCACTGGCACATGAGACACTGTCCACAGTAACCTCCCCGCTATACTGTATATATCAAGGCCGCAAGCATTATATAATCTACACAACTATTAACATACAATTAATCATAAATACATAAATACATGTACATGCATAATACAAATAATATGTCAATACATATATTGCCTTGTCCCAAGTTTCTCCACATCTCAGAATGTGTATTCCAGGCCAATATAGTATAACATAATTATGGTTCTCGTACAAATGCTTAAACATACCACTGTCTAATTAGAATATGTGTATGTTGTTTTTTTTCCTCGGGAACCAATCGTTAGAACTCAGATTCTGTGTTTACTCTCTCTCATGTATAACCTAGTGTTATTTTCTCAGGTAACTCTATTTGCTTGTCATTAAATCGGTCACATAGTGTAATGTTTGAATTCCGTCTCATGGCAACAACATTATTTAAAAGTGACGTATGCAGCCTCAGTGATTCAATTAGCTGACTTATGAGTGCATCATTTGCGATTCTCATTTGTGAGTTTCATTGTCGTTTAAATGCGTATGCAATAAGCATAAGAATTATGATTGATATCATAATTATCAATGTCTCTACACTGATGGCATCATATAATCTAACGTATCTAGATTTGTAGACAATTTTGGCTGTCTGTTCTCATGTACAATCATTGTATAATTAAATATTGATGCCGCATTAGCACTGTTGGTCGTATATTTTAAAACAATCATAACTGTTAAACGTTTGAAATAATAGTTTTAAAAAGTATCATGCATTATGTAAATTTAGTCTGTTATTGTCTAAGTATTGTTGAAGTTGATAGAATGTTAATTTTGATTTTTATAAAATGCTTGTATTTCATAGTAGCATTATAATTTCATATATTTTGACATTTTTAATGTATTATTAGGTTTTAAACACAAAGTAAGAACATTTTGAAGAAATTGTGAGAAATTACTAAGACATATCGATATATCGTTTATTCTCCGCATCTCGTTTTCGTGCGTCCACTTTTTCGAGCAGTTGCTCCACCACGGTACTTTCGGGTAGCAATTGGCAACGGATCGGTAGCGTCGCGCTGCTAAAGTACTCGAAATACATTTTCGGGTCGAGATGTAAAATTTGCTCTACCTCACTCAAGAAATTAATAGCACCGAAGTAGTCGGCCATTGTTACAATGAACATGAAGTTCTCCCGACGGGCACTCGATCAGCATTTTTCTGACACTGTCGAGCGAAGTTAGTCGAACAAGAAACCATTCGATGGCCGCATTGACGTCCATCCATGGTGATCTCAAGCCCGAGTAAGACGAGGCGAACAGGGTAGCCAAGTCCTCGTCGATACTCAGCCAGCCGCTATTACTGTTACAGTCGTCGGCGACGAAAGCTGTGGAATTGATTTTTAGTAGAGTTTTAATATACGCGCTGGCGATTTCCAACCTCAGAATATCATTGATATACACCATCATTAGTTCTGTTCAATAACTTAAAACAAATATAATATATATATTAATCCTGGTCTACTTTGATTTCAAACAAAAGTCATCAAACACACAAATTGAAATGTCGATTTTTTTTATCGCTGCCAACATCAATACATAAAAATGTCACACTCTCACAACATTGATAATTAGTTTCCATTTTTTCGAGTGCAATTGGCAATCAAATTGATACATTGCAAATTTCTCTAGTACATTTGGCAGTAAGCTACTGTTATATTTGCACATATGTAATGTAACATGGCTAACATTTACTTATTTACTTATGTAAAACATTTTTCTCACAACAGGCATATTTGTAAATTTCCTACATGGTAATATTATTTTGGGAAGGGCTGTAGCTAATATTGTTAAAAATTGTATCCCAACGCGTTTGCTCTCTTTAACAGTAATTTGTATATTGTGTACCTATTGTAAATTGTAAAAAAAACAGAGCAATAAAATATGTTTAATTCAAAATATACTGTTATTGTTATATATGATATATTTTTCTGTACAATGAACATAGCATAGCCAATGTAATAAATTTTCAATTACTAACTTCCGTTACAAACCAATATACCAGTATGCAGCTATCAAAGTTTACCTATTTTCGTTGCAAATGCGGATATCTTAAATATACACTGACTGTATCATCTAATTTTACTGCTGCTTATAACACTGCGCGTTTAAATGTCAACTCCGGCGGATTGTTGACGTTTAGCGCGGAGATTTCTCTCGCCTAAATGTAAACACGTCTGCAGTCTGCAGTGTTTCACGACAGGTCCAGATCAATAGTCACGTAAATAGCTGTGAAAATGCAGTAAATGACGTCAAATGTTTCACCATGTATATACATGAACATCATTGAACCCGTCCATATCGTAATTGTGACAACACTGAGTTCGTACATATACTTGGATTCATCTCTATTGCCAGATAATCCGTTAACACCTTCAATGTTCACCAAAACCTTGTTTTGTGAAATAAAACTTACCCACATAATAAACCACTAGCGTTTATATTGTTTTCTCAGCCGCCGATTTAAATCAGTTATCAGATTTGAATCTAATATATTGGAAGCTGGTTCTCGTGACACAGTTTTGTCTAACCATTCCACGTCATAGAATACCTGTTTGTTTATAATACGCTTTCTTAATAGTCGTTTCGCTATGAACACATCTGAAGTATCCTTATTTCGATTTGAACTCCTATTTATAGAATCCTGTTTTTTATTTGTTGTGCTATTTTCTCGCAAACTTTTCGTAGATTCTGTTAAAATATGACTTTAACCGATTTGCATGAATCTGTTTCTTTACAATATATCCATCCGAGACCCGTTGAAGTGTATATGTAAATTTATCATGTACTGTGATAATTTTGAATGGTCCAATGCACCTTTGACTTAATTTTTTACATTTTCCAGGTAACAATCTACATTCTTTCAGAAGCACTTTATCATTTACCTGAAAGGTTGGAATTTTAGATTTTTTATTATGTTGCTGAGTATAGTTTTCTCTGTAACTTTTCATTAGTTCATATGCTACTTGTCTTGTAATCTCATGACCTTTTAAAATTTCTTCAAATACTTGTCTGTCTTTGAATGGCAAATTTGGTTTAACATTAGGTAATGCATTTTCAACCATTGTTTTCTCAGTCCAGAACCAATAATACCGTTTAGTCGCTCTACGAGTCCTTGAGTTTGTGGACGATAGGAGGTAGAGTTTATTTTCTGTATATTGAAACTTTTACATATTGCTTGCATCAATTTTGAAACCAGATTTGATCCATTATCACTTAATAAGTAGGTCGGTGGTCCGAAGACGCTTATGACATTGTCATAAAACAATTGTACTATTGTTTTTGTATCAGTTGCCTTCAATGGATTTGCGATGGGATATTTACTGAAATGATCACAAAATACTATTATGTGCTCATACCCCTCTGGAGTCTTTGGCAACGGGCCAACCAAATCAACTTCCAATAACTCAAATGCTCTACTTGGCGTTTTCAAAAGACATAGTGGTGCTTTAGCAAAATTGTAGTCTCTGTTTGATACCTGGCAAGTATGACAAAAGAACTTCGATCGTATTAGCAAAACGTTTTCTCTACACCAAAATGTGCAGAACAGTCATGACAAGCCTTCAATATTTCTGCTTTCAGCGTAGACGGAATGACTAATTGTTTTGTTGCACTTGTTATATCTCTTTGTTTACCTCTTGAGTAGTAAAAATGAAATAATATTCCATCATCAAGAACATAATCTTGTGATTCGACTAATATGTCTTTGCTGTTTTTGTTATTCAATGGCAATTCGTCACTCATTAAATAATTTACCAAAGGTTTTAAAACTGAGTGTCTTCACTTTGAAACCGAGACATTTCAACAGCAGTGATCTTCGTTAACTGAGTTATCATCTCTAAAGGATTTGTGTCATTGACTTGACTTTCTGCCTGGAATAAATACGATAATACATTGACTTGTTCCGAACAATTATCTGTTCGATTCTGAAACATAGTCGATTTCGTATCTACACCAGTAGTTTGATAACCACTCTGATCACATAATGCACAGCTGTCCGAACTGTCCGTTTCTGCTACTGATGAGTGTTTTTGTGTTTTTGTCGTCATTTTCTCTAATTTTGACTCTTGATCATCACTCTGCTCCTCACGTATGTCATATGACATTCTAATGAGAAAATCGGCATTAGTCATGCGTTTTCCCGGTATGTATTCTATGTCAAAGTCATACCCACTTAGCAAAAGTGACCATCGCATTAGTCTACCATTAGTTCTAGAAATATTTTTGTTAATGATGTTAGTGCTTGATGATCTGAATATACTGTAAAGTTCTTATCTGCTAAATAACAATGGCATTGTTTAATTGCATACAAAACCGCAAAACATTCTCGTTCTGTCGATGACCATGCCCTTTCACATTTATTTAATTGTTTTCCACCATATAATATTACTGTATTTCTACCATTTTCATCTTTTTGTCCTAGTACGAAGCCCACAGCGAAATCTGAGGAATCTGTCCATAAGTAAAACTTTCGATCAAATTGCGGAAATTGTAAGATTGGTGGGTTTATCAGTTTTTGTTTTAATTGGTCAAAAGCTTGTTGTGCATCATCTGTCCATTGCAATTTTCGTTTTTGTGAGGTCAATTCATGTAATGGTTTACAAATTTTACTAAAATCTTTTATAAACTTTTTATAAAATTGAGCTAAACCCAAAAATTGCTTTAATTCTTTAACCGTAGTTGGTCTTTTGTAGTTTCGTATAAGGTTCGTTTTCGCACTATCTGCTTCTACACCTCGCTTTGTAAATATATGCCCTAAATATTTCAGTTTCTCTTTCATGAATTCGCATTTTGAGGCTCGAAGTTTGACACATGCATTTTGAATTGTTGCAAATATTTGTTCCAAATGGTTAAGATGTTCTTCAAACGTCTTTGAATATATTAAGATGTCATCGATATATACCAAAAGAAACCTGAAGTTATATTTACGAAAAAGTTGAGACATACAACGTGAAAAGCATGACGGTGCATTTCGTAAACCATATGGTAAGTAATTGTACGTGTATTGCCCAAATTCAGTTACAAAGCTAGTGTATTGTTTTGCAGTTTTACTTAACTTGACCTGGTGGTAACCTTGAAAACAATCAAGACTCGTTAAGTATTAAAATTTTGAAGCACCAAGCTGATCTACTACCGTCTGAAATTGAACTAATGGAAAATTGATTGGTAGGGTATGTGCATTCAGCTTTCTATAGTCCATTACAAGTCTAAAAGCTTGTTTTGATCCAGGCGGACTTTTCTTTTTTACTAGCAGACATGGTGAACGAAATATACTATCTGATTCCTCAAGTATGCTTGCTTCTTCAAGTTGTTCTACTTGACGTTTTATTTCTTCGGTTTGCGCTGGGCTGTGCCTATAATACTTACTTTGTACTGGCTTTTCTGATGTTAGTTTAATATCATGAAATTCCGGTAATTTCGAATTGACTATTTCATTTACATTTTTTGCAAAACAACGTTCATATTTAATTATAAGTCTTTTTAACTTATATAGTTGCTCTTTACTCAATGAATCTGGTAATTCAATTCCCATATCTTTTAGCTTTGAATTTAATTCCTCTTCCGTTAAAATTGCACTTTCATCCAAATGTGTTGTCTTAACTTCTGTGTTATTAATGTCAAAAGTTAGAATTTCGTCAGTTTCGTTAATTATTTCTGTCGATGCTATAATTGTTTGCGCCGGTATTTGTATTTCATTTTCCGTAGGGTTCATTATTTGAAAATAACAAATTTTATTTATAGTTGAACTAACTGTTTTCGCTCCGATTACATTATAAGTATTAAATAATTTTCTTACAGGATTTAATAACACAGTATCATGTTCCTGTGTTGTTCTTGGATGTAAAGTTATCACCGATACGGATTCTGGAGAAGTATTAATGCATTCTTTTGTGTAATACAACACAGATGGTTCGTGTTCTTGGAAAGTTTAAAGAGGCACCTTAGCAAAGTCATCATATATCGAAAAATATCCCTCATTGAATGATATTTCGGCTTTTGTGCTTTTCATGAAATCGATTCCCAATATTATATCATATTGGATATATTTTACAACTAGAAATTCGTGCGGGATCAATACATTTGCAATTTTTACAGATATGTCTACTTTTCCAAGCACGGATGATTTTACGCCATTCACCCCTTTAATATTTTTTATTGTTGTCTTTTGTAATGGTGCTTTCTTGAAAACTTTAGACCGTTTGTAAACCTTATAATTTAAAAGTGAAACTGAGGCACCAGTGTCAACAAGGGCTGATATGCTTAAACGTTCTAAATACAATTTTATTCTATTATTTATATCAGAATTTAGAGATGGAATCGTATATATGTCACTGTCATTTGTTTCTGTTGTAGGATGATCTAATTTCGACGAAAGGTTCCCGCATGCTCTAAAAAAGACTGTTTTTTTTCTGCAGCACACTTCAAAATGACCAATGTTGTTGCAGTGAAAACATCTTAAGTTTCTCGCTAGACAGCTATATGAAAAACAATTGTATTTACCACACTTGTAGCACTTTGCTTTTCGATTCTGCCAGTTGTTCTGGTTAGCGTTACTACTTTCCATATCGGAAAGCGCGCGATTCTCTCTCGGCGTCAGCGATCTTGAACGGAATGGTCCTTGACGTTCGCGACTTCTCTATTCCGCTGACTATAATCACCCCGCCGCTCGCGACTGCCATCTCTTTGTGGTCGATAGTTTACACCTTGTCCGCGATTCGCGTTTCTTTGTGGTCCGCCATTATCTCCCCTTCCCGGACTTCCGAATCGTGTTGGACGTTGGTAACCGAACCGTTCGCGATGTTCGTATTGAGGTCGTTGATAATAATTGTATCTGTCGCGACTATCACGACGACCTTGACGATAGTTACCGTACCCGTCTTCTTGGAATGACACTCTACGTTCCCTACTCCGACTGCGTTCATCTTGTAACCCGCTTACTTCTTCCCGGAGCTGATCCATCTTCAATTTCTCAAACATCTTGTTCATCATATCCAGCTTTGAAACATCTTCTGGCGTTTCCAGACCTTCTGCAATCTTGGCATATCTCTCTATCTCGTCCAATGTCGTTGGCCTTTGTCCCACTACAAACTTTCTAATCTCTGGAAGAAGTCCAGCCATGACTTTTCGTTGCTGAGTGCATTAGAATGGGGTATTAGAACGTCATAAATCATACGCACATTTGAGTAGATACACATTTGTTGGAATCTAAAAAAAAATAGGTGGATTTAAAATCGGGCTAGTCAATTAAAAATTAATATCATGAGGGATCGTAGCTAGTTATTTCACTTTGCACATACATTTATAGAGATCCGTTCCTATGCTGTCTTTCAGCGTTTTGCGAACAGATTAGACCCACATCAGAGTCTGATCTGAGTCTACACTGGTTGCAATAGCATTAATAAGTGTGAAAATATAATCCGGCAAATAATGTAGTCCATATTGTGCAGATATGTAGGATGATTTTGATCAACACTATTTCGAATAATTACAAATCCTGCTAAATGTACATTCGTTCTTTCTACAGGCAATAAGGCTTTAAACTACACACTTTGGACCGGATTTCTATAAATAAATTCAACAGGATATAAATATCTCCGATCCCTCATTGGGTTGAAATTATATGGAAAAAACAACATTCCATGCGAGAATTGATCGGGGATATAAGTACAACACGTCTGGTGGCAAGTTATCATATTCGTCCGGTATCATTCGACTTCTTATCACATCATTGACACATTTCCGCTAACGCTCGCGGATTATCTCCTCTTACATGCGGACGGACCGTGATCTAACTTGTACTTATCACATCTTTGACACATTTCCGGATGTTGTTTCTGTATTAACACAGCTCGTGTACAAGGTATGTGCATGAGGATGTGATACATAAGTTAGATCACGTTTGTCCGCAATGACGAGTGATAATCCGCTCGCTCGCTGATATAACTTAAATTAAATATACATAAAGCATATCGTGAATTCCTACACTATTTCAGGCAAGTCCGTAATGTGAGGTATCTTTTCATCAACATCGCCTATGCCGGCTGTCCCAACGACGTTGGGACAGCCGGTATAGACGATGTTGATGTTACAATACAGGTTACGTCATGGCGGTAGGACCCGGCGGCATGCAATGCAACTTCTGGCTGCAGGCCTTTAGGCATTTATCAAGTTCGTCCGGTATCATTGAACTTCAATAAAAACATATCGTGTATTCATATACTATTCCAGGGAACACCCTAATGAGCGGCGATTTTTCATCAACATCGGCTATACCGGCTGTTCCAGCGATACAGGTTACGTCATGGCGGTAGGACCCGGCGACAAGACATGTGCCTTCGATCAACACGCAAAATACCCACAATTACTTTATTCCAAAGTGGAGTCTTACACAGTATGGATGTCAACCGGTAAGACCCCAATGTAACTGTATGATAAACGTCACATCAACATACCACTTAAAGATGGGGCCCGCACATCAGGATGTATTGTAGTGGTTGTATGTTTTCGTTAAGCATTTAGCGATGTCATTAATATATACCAAGAGCGTTTATTTGGTATTACATATTGGTACTATTTTGTATTATTTGTATGACGGAAATCTATAATCTTGAGATAATGGGAGATAACGGCGTTGTGTCAAAAGATTAACAACATTCGATAGTTATTCAAAGGAAGTCGATATGTATTGGTTCAATGCAATTACTGGTGTACAATAACTATACTTTACAAATATCGATGTTTAAGATGATACACATACTTTATTTCAATAATTATTATTAATCACGCTGTCTTCACATGCACATACACTGGTGATTCCCACTACTAACGTTGTATTGAAATATTAGTTAATAATGTGTAAACCACTTTTTATCTTAGAAACTTTTGGAATTGTATACTTTCCGTAACAATATATTTTACATAATTTGAGGACCCCACTCTTTAATCCGAATGTTCTGTTTCAAATTCCCATATCTTACATACACAACCGCCTACGTTTTCTTGCCTAGATTATCAACGTTTCTGAACAACTGTTGGCAATGCCGACTCGCAATCAATCAGTTCGATTGGCTTGGCCTGAACTGTAGCACAGCTCAGGCTCAGACAGTCAAGCTGCTTGAATTCAAGCACATTATTCAAGTACATTAGTCAAGCATTTTGAAATAAAGAAATTTCAACATTCGCGCATACTGTAATATACTATGTTCAGCATCTCAATTCAATTTCTCATAGTATCAATTCATGCAACCTTGAAATATGACCTCATGTTCTCGTGTATATAGTAGCACCATCAGTACGTATACAAGAACGGCAGATACAGCTCTCACTATACTACTAGTATATCAATATAATTCCTCATAGTATCAATTCAGACAGTTATCTCGGACATGAAACGTTTCCCATATTCACGAATATTCGCGTTTCTAGTAGGGTGAAAACACTAAAAATGGCAATTACTCCCCAAAATGTAAGATAGGGACATTTGGCGCCCATTGGGGGACCGTGACTGATAAATTAATGTCCCAAGCTATGTAATTTAATAATTCAGAGACGAATTAAAAATGGAATTCGGGACGACTTTCAATTTATTTGGCAGGGGCTCATGTCACGGTACATACATGTAACTCACTACGGGGAGACAGTGTGTATAAACAGTGACTGGCTGGTTCAGTCGGTAGAGCGACGGTACGGTAAACCAGGGGCCGCGGCTTCGATTCCATGACATGTGCACATTTATCTCTCCCTGTGACAAACTAACTGTTAACATTCTATGTCACGTACCTGTTTATAACTAATTCACATCGTTGTATCAGGTAACGAGCTTTGTATGGTTTCAATACGTACTGACTGATAACATAATATCGTATCAGGTATTGACCTGTAGCCTATTTCACCAACATTGCAAAGTATACTTTTCTAGCAAAGTATACTTTGAGGGAGAAATTTTCAATTTTAGGATAAATTTGTTAATTTTTATTATACTGAATTTATTACATTATCACAGCCATTTTGGCTGTGCTAATGTAATAAATTCAGTATAATAATTCTGCATATTTTTAATCATCAAATATCTGCAGTCGTTAGTTCTATATGAAATAATGCATTTCAGGAAAAAATAAATGATTACTCCCTCAAAGTATACTTTGCTAGATAAGTATACTTTGCAATTTTGTTGAAATCGGCTACAGGTACGAATATCCAGATTTTAATTGAAAACTGACATTTCATTGTCCGAACGGCGTTACATGACGTTGCCGAATAACATCTGTAATGACGCATCTGTAAGTCCGCATTCTTTTCAGCGGAAACTATTTTATATTTGACCATCGGCTAGCATAATAGTTACCTGATAAAGAGAATACCAGCATAGTGTCTGTTGATATCACGTGTATCAGGCTCGGCTCGGAAACCGAGCCTCGGAATTCCTACGCGTTTCCTAGCCTTGCCTCTTGAACTTGATATGAACAGAAGCTAGAGTGGTATTCTCTAGGTCCACTCGATGTTTCTACTGTCACTCAGTCACACCCTGAATCACTCGTTCTTTCTACTTTCAGACACAGGTGAGGCGGACACCTTAGTTGTATCCGTGTCAAAGAATTGAAGACGTCATTGCTGCCGTAATGACCAGCCAGTATCTCCGCCATGATAAAACTATCATTCCTGCACACGCCGGCTGCCTTAAATTCAAAGTTTGTGCTTTGCAACTGATTGTGTTCATGTTGGCTTATAACGAATAGCGCAGTCCAATATCAGACGGATGAGCATGCTTATCTGGGTCTATAATTGTCGCAGAAGCCAAAAGCCGGGGTTTGTAAGATCACGATATTCGTTTTTACAGCATAACGACGATTAAAGGTACATGGCCACTCAGTAGGCACAAACTGTTCTTTATAGGAATTAAATAAGTGTATAATTGTGTCACTATTCCTCCAGTTCTAAAGATTACGAGTGCCCGCTATACAGATATAATCATTTAGTAATATTTATTTTACTGATAGTGACGCGCGTTGATATCAGGCTATTTTCATATGCAAATGAGGCATGGTATGTTTTTAATTATTTATACTAATTAAATGCGTCACCTGAAAAAAATATTTTCGACAAATTATAAAGTACATGTACATGTATGATCATTGCACATCAAACAATAAATACATAGTATAAATAATAATGTCCGTTAACAGTTTAAGGAAACACGGTTATCGCCCCTGATATTAGTGTGGAAATCATGGTAATGGTGAATGAATATTTATTTTCCCAGAAAATGTCGCAGATGATGTCTCTGATATAAAGAACAGTGTGTGCCTACTGAGTGGGTATGTACCTTTAATATTTGTGGGGAATAACATAACCAGAGATGGCGACCAGAAAATAAAATATCTGACAAGATTTGCCAAATAAAAGAAGGTGCACCGTGTTATTTTGCATGAAATACATTTTTGTGAATATCCCCAAAGTTAAATAAATATGAAGTGTTTACTATAGGAATGAATGGCCTTTTTGTGGAATTTATCGGGGTATAAACTTGGAAAAGTCGCGGGAATACTGGACGAAGGCCGGAAGGCCTCGTCCAGTATTCCCGCGACTTTTCCAAGTTTATATCCCCGATAAATTCCACAAAAAGGCCATTCAGTTCTTATAATTGCAGCATTTGAAATAAATTCATCAAGAAAATGTGTTTATTTTCCGTTTTTTATAAGAATTATTTTAACTTTGCCTCACGGTTACGGAAAGTAGTTCGGCATGGGAATTTACTGGGATATAAATTTTGGACAGAGACTTGCTACGAGCCAATCAAATGTTAGGGAATTGTGTAAATATTTTTTGTGCTGGAATTCTAGTTAAATAAACCAACATTTGCTCACTGTATTAAATCGCATCTTTTGTAGGTTATATTAGGTACAATTATCATATATATAATGCATTTAATTACATAATGTTTTCTTAGCTGATCTTGACAACTATTTTGAAATCGCTGCCCTTTTTTGGTCACTTTATTCCCGCCAGACATTGACTATGGGCGTGTTCCTTTCGTTGTACAGAATAATAGTCAATGGTGCAATGTTAGAACACTTTCCTAGCATAACCAGCTCCCATCCACGGAAACGTTTCCAGGACAGTGTTGTCACCGTTTGGTTGCATAGCTTCTGCATTTATTATATTTTACCCTTAGACCGCTACTCACAGCAAATGGCGTCTGTTGTTGCTTTTATGTATTGTCTTATTTCTCAATAAAAACATGTTTTGACAGCACTTCAGAATCATTTCCAAAGGAAATGATTCTGGAGTGCTGTCAAAGCATGTTGTAAATTATTCTAAAGTGCTGTCAAAGCATGATTTGGATTATAAAAATGGAAAATAGAAAATAAACAGTAGACGAGAAAAAATTAAGATAGCGGGCTAAGGAACAAAGCCATGGGCTGTTGCGTTTACTGGGGTTACAATGCGTTTGATTTGTCCGAAGGACTCCTCGCAAACTTTAAACAGACGACATGTACTGCTCACTCTTGTAAACGAAACAGCCCATGTTTTTTGTTATTTATGTTTACACTGCATTTTCAAAAATGTAAATAACCAAATATGGCGTTAAAATAAAGAATACTATTATTTTGCGTCAATTTGTTGCAATTGCTGGAACAGCAACGTTGCCGGTCAATAGCATGATTGACAACGACGATGAACGTCATGTATTTTAATGACGTCAAACAAACTGTAACGAATCAACAACGTCGCGCGACGTCACGTGGGGCTAATGTAATGTACTGTGATATAAACGCAATACGTTGAATGGCGTTTACATTATGAATGTAAGGACAGTGTAAATATTTATTCTAATGCACTCTATAAATATCACGCAATCTGATTGGCTGTTGATAATACATTACAGGTATATCATTGTTGATGAACGGTCGCAAATTATTTCAATATGTATTCCTACACCAGTAGTAAAGGAGTGCATTAGAAATAGGTTAACCGCATTGTAATTTTGAAATTTGCGTCATATATCAGAAAATGATAGGTCGGAAAACATGTTTAATGGCTCTGCTAGCGCGCCGCCATTAAACAGATTTTCCGACCTATCATTTTCTGATATACGCCGCAAATTTCAAAATTACAATACAGTTAACCCTATAGTATTATTCTCATCTTGTATGGTACGTGTATTATAATCATAGCCATGTATGTACGCTCACGAGGCAGTTGCCTCGATGCAATAAATAGAGGATATTTGTTGTTTTCAGTGTAAGATCGAATTTGTTTTCATCGAGTGAGCAGCAGCCATAATATTTTTGAAAATATAACGTTTGGAGTTCACGAGATGCAAAATAATTCGATCTTACGCTGAAAACAACAAATTCTCTGTTTGTTTTATAACTATATACATGTAACAGTATTTACACTCTTGGCTGATTTAGTATTTACATCAGCACCGGCATCGTATCTCTAGAACTTCGCTAGGAAACCTGTGGGTGGCCTGATTTCTCAGCATGACCAATTTACTAAAATCACTTGTTGGATAACAAATAATTCCACATTTTATAATTTATTATGCTGATGGCCAAGTTGGCCATCTTTGTGTTTTCCAGCCATCAGCCAGTTTCACCTGTTCTGCTGTTTGACAAAGAACTCAAAATGTGAAGTAGAACATATGATATAATGTAGCTAAGCACATGTAGAAAAGCCAGGAGAACGGACTCCTATTCATTATATTACACAAAACTGTAAAATATGTCAGTTTTCTGGACATGTTTGTGCCTGTGTTATTAGCAACATGAACCACCATTATAGATAGCCTCATACACAGAAAATCGCACAGTGTATCACTTTTACCTGGCAAACCACACAACACATACCATATATACCCACTACTGTACTCTGTTATTAGCTATCAAATCCAGTGACATGTAAGCAGTTACCTGAGTGTATCGTCCCTGGTGCCTACTCACCTACTATGCGAGTGAATATGGCTTTGCCTATGGACAATGTGTACACTAATATAGGCTGTGCATCAGATTGAAAAGTTTACACATCAAAATATTTATTTTGAGATTGATGGGAGCAATGCTCAGATATCTCGTCTTTTATATAATTTGCTGGCATAATATGTATAGCTTGCCTTTGTAATATCTGTCTATTATGTATTGCACCGAATTGTAGTTGGTTTACTGTCATATTATTTGCTGTATGTGTCAAACGCACGAAGTGGTGATACTTTACGATGGCTTGTACATATAAAGATATACGTACCACCATTGTTTCGTCCCATTCCGACTTCAGTGATGTGACGAGCCCGCCCTCTATTGATCGCCTGATTTCTCACCGGGCCCACCGTCTTCATGGCACAGCGGTGGTAGCGCCGGTGATATCGGATGTGAGTACAGCGTTCGCTCTCCAACACATATTCATACACTCGGTGAGGCTGACGCCGTGCAACACGGCGAGCTTCTTTCTAGCTGTTGGCTCCGATGTCGGCCATTTGAATAGAGATATGCCGGAAGTACGGTTGACGTTAATGAATACAAAGATCCATGACACCAGTAATAATGGTTCCATTTTAACAGAGCAAGTAAGTGGAACCTTTCTAAACCGGACGAAAAGACATGTGATCCTATTTTTGATGAGATTCTTGTTCATTTATATCCGGTGATAATTCCGTTCGTGATGGCATAGCACACAACTATGACTCAGAATGATCAAATGCCTGATTTACAGCGAAACCTCTCTAATCCGGACACCCTGGGGAGCTCCCAGGGTGTCCGGTTTATAGAGGTTTCACTGTACAACGGTAATTATAGCAGTTGTATCGCTTGACAGATTCAGATAATGGTTTTCTGTAAAACCTACGTTCACCACGCAGTACATGTAATTGTGATTTCTCATGAATTTAAGCTAATCATATTACTGTATCTTACTGTATCCAACGACCATAGTAGCATTTGTCTTCCTAGACGTATCTTTTATTTTTCGTCAACATTGGTATGTCTTCATGGACTGCGCACATTGGTTTTGTGTCATTAAAACTATTTACATGCATGTATCACCGATGTGACAGGACAAATCCTGCCAACAATTGACACAATCAATTTACTTGGTAACAGTCTGGATCATATTGAATTATATTGTCCTTAAAGGCTTTGTTCAGTCTATTCTTGAACTGGTTTATAGTTTCCGCGGTTACTACATTTTCAGGCAAGTTATTCCAGTCATTTACTATTCGTTGGCTGAATGAACTTTTTCTTATCTTTAAACGGAATTGTCTCTTGAACATTTTTTCATGGTGACCCATTGTTCTGGATTGAATGATTTACATGGTGGTAGTACGATGTCGAGGCGAGTCTTATTATCAAGACTATCTGGCAGCTTCGGTGATGAACTATTAACGCTCTCCTCTCCTGGTATTGTTATCTTCAAGAGCAGAACAGCAGACCTTCTCAAGTTAGTGCTGGATGAGGATGATGATATCAATATTTCTATCTCGACAGTAATTAAACACATTATGAAAGAGATAAAGTCTCTGTCATTGGACAAGAACTACAATACCCGGATTTACAAGGACATAGCTCAGCGGTCTGTGAGCCGAACATTCCAGACTTTGCTTACTTCATAGTCCCCAAAACTGTGTGCAACTATTCCTGCTCTGCTTGTTGGTAATATAATTACCAGCGTATTGCGGAATCAATCCACTAGTTTACAAGCGGCTTTAGGCATTCTTGTGAGAGATTCTAAAGCCATAGGTAACACATTTCACGACTTTCAGGTTACTTGTTCCTACGACGATGTCTTATGTTTCAAGAAATCAGCAGCAGTAGCACATACCAAGAAACAAGGCTTGGCTGGAATTCACGATAACAGGACAGGTTTGGTGCAAGTTGTGGCAGACAATTTCGATGCAGACATTGCCTCGCAGAATGGGAAATTGTCTACACATTCACTTGCACTTATTGTAACACAGCCAACGACGACAGACACAAACTACGACATCGGGGCAACTGAAATACACCGCATATCAAAGTCTGATGTACACGAAAGATAGCATAATGTCCCCATTGAACGTTATAAAGGTGGTAGAAAACCTGAAATGCCAGCTGAAGTTAGCAAACAAGCGATTTTGCCCCTGAAAGTGCTTGCACAAGCAGTATTGTCGCGGAACAAAGCCAGTGAATTGTACTTCCTCAAGGAAGTGCGTTTGGTTGACAATTGCCCAGAGTATAATGGGTATAACACCAAGTTGTCGAGGGAAGAAGAGAACATCAGCAAACCAATGACCAATGCATCATACCAGCCTCTTATAGATATGCCGCCTGCTGATCCGGATACAATGATGACTTCGTTGGTAGAAGCTCAGAGAATCACGGCACCGACTGGCCAGGAGTATACAGTATTCACATGTGATCAACAGCTGTATCGTGTAGCTCTAGATGTTATGTGGGTGTATCCGGAGAAAGTTTCTAATGTGATTCTGTGATTAGGTGGGATGCACTTGTTGATCAGCTTCATATGATAAGTTGGAACATTGATGGCGGATACGACGATGCCTTTTAAGCAAGACAACGAAAGTGTGGGTTGATTTGTTAATCAAGCCTGTGCTGCTCACATTAAGGTGGTGATTGGTCCTTGCACTTGAATACTGTTTGCCAGATGATCCCATACTTTTTCGCCGCAAGACATGTCAATTATGCGCGATATGGCCTATTACTTGGAATCGATGAAGAAAATGCCAAAGACAACGTTGGGCCATTTCATTGCTGGCGAACACGTCAAGCGGCATATTGATGGCTCCTGGAATGGACTTAGGAGCGATATGTTTATTGAGACAACTTTCATGAGGTATGGGCATGGCACAGGGGGCATTATTGGCATAACGTTAAAGCCACAGACCCTTAAAACATGGGCTTTGGGTCTCCACGCGTGCAGTCAAATTGTCGGCGATATTGCTCATATGGGTGATGAAAATATCCCACACAGGAAGCAATGTCTTCACAATCATAAGGAGGAAATGAATGCACGAATTGCGGCAGATGGACAGGACAGGCTGGGACTACGAAAGAAATTGGAACTCTGTATTGATCCACTCAACACAGAAGGGCATCCAGACAGTGTTGTGATTATTGTTAGTGGTTGTATAGCACTATCGTCGGTGAATGTACATGATGCAGTATCCATTGGTAGGCAGCAGATGGATGATTTAAAGCGAAACTGGCCAAAAGGATTTCAGGAAACAATCCCGAAGAAAGTTGAAAGTATGTCAGTAACAAGGAAGCACATCACAGTAGGGGAAACTAATGTTATTGACACTAACATCATATATCAGAGGATCATGGGTCTCCAAATCAAATGTTCTTGCAGTACAGACACGCCATGAAAAACAATGAAATGCCGTTGCAGTAAGTAAAAACTTCCATGCACTGTATGCCGTGCGACCACCTGTTACAATAGTAGTACTGGGTCTGTGACAAAAGGAGGCGAAGTGCAATGATGTCACTGAATGCATGTATGCATTCAAGAAAAACATTTAAATGTTTGCAATATTTTACGATATAACAGTCGTAAGCTGGTATACATTTCCAGTCGCTACACCATCATTACATTGTAGTGCAGATGAAAACTAGATTTGATTGTGATAAATGCGCTGATACTGTATGGCACACCAATGCCCGAGTATTCTGAATTAGTGTACACAAGCACCGCGTATTGCCAAAACGGACATGTTTGGCGGCCATTTTGGATGTATTATACTAGTTGCAAATTATTAAAGTATTGAAAAGTATTCAATCATTCAATCATTTAATTATGACCATTGAATTGAGATTTTGAAGTTCATAGTTACTTAAATATTTCAGTATTTTTTTATTCGGTGACTACAAATTTAATTTTGGCGGCCATCTTGGCTTTATAAAAAATAAATAAGCATGGCTTTGGATCATAATATATTCGAAATATCTTACTAAGTGCGTCAAGCCCGTTATTTATTTTGAAAGTACAATATTAGGCACGATACTAAGTATAATAACGATATGTGGCGGCCATCTTGGATTCATGCTAGTATAAAAAAAGGGCCTCAAGGATGACAAAGTGTCATCAGTCGGATTCTAAGACTAGAAGGTGATAACAAAAACTATGGTATTCAAAAGAAGGTTAAGCTCCCGGCTGCCGGACTAATTGGAGTAATTGACAACTACTGTCTGTTTCGCGAAACCTGCCCAAATTTTAAGGCTATATAAACAATGAAAAAACAATATTTGTAATAAAATTTAAGAATGAGCCTTCTTTTTATTTCGTGAAATTTGGTTAACTATGGATTTTATTACGAAAAATGAGTTATCTATGGGAATCTAAAGGTACATGCCCACTCAGTAGGCACAAAATGCTTTTAATATCAGGGACATCATCCGAGACATTTTCTGGCAAAATAAACATTCATTCACCATTACTCTACGTATTGATTGGCATTATTATGCATTTTGTATCAGACGTAAAGTTTCACACTGATATCAGGGGCGATAACCGTGTTTCCTTAAAATGTTTACATTACTATTTATTATCTGTATTTACATTTTGATGTTCAATGATCATACTTTATAATCTGTCGAAAATATTATTTTTTCAGGTGACGCATTTAATTAGTATAAATATTAATAATTAAAAAAATAGCATGCCTCATTTGCATACGAAAATAGCCTGATACCACCGCGCGTCACTATCAGTGAAATATTTATTACTAAATCATTATATCTGTAAAGCGGGCACTTGTAATTTTTAGAACTGGTGGAATGGTGACACAATTATACACTTATTTCATTCCCATAAAGAACATTTTGTGCCTACTGAGTGGGCATGTACCTTTAACATGGGGAAAAAAGAGATGGAGAACCTGGAGGAGGAGTCGAAAAACGAATCATTTTGGAAATTGATTCCGAAACCTAGCTTGGAAATGATCTAACTAAGAAAACAACAGTTACATTTTGAAAATCGGTCTACCATTTCTGAAATTAGAAACATTTCCCCATGTTAAATCCCCATAGACATCTTCACATTTTTTTTCAATAAAATCAATATTGGACCAAATTTCACGAAATAAAAAGTAGGCTCATTCTTAAATTGTGTTATAATTTAATATTATCGAAAACAATATTGTTTTTGAATTGTTTATATAGCCGTAAAATTTGGGCAGCTTTCGTGAAACAGACAGTAGGTGTCTGTTCCAAAGATATACACTGCTGTCAAAAAATACAAATAATCCTATTTAATGGTACATGCCCACTCAGTAGGCACAACATATTCTTATATCAGAGACATCATGTGAGACATTTTCTGGCGAAATAAATATTCATTCAACATTACCCCACATATTGATTGGCATTATTATACATTTTATATCACACGTAACTTTCCACATTGATACCAGGGACGATAACCGTGTTTCCTTAACATGTTAACGGATATTACTATTTATACTCTGTATTTATTTTTTGATGCGCAATTATCATACTTCATAATCTGTCAAAAATATTATTTTTTCAGGTGACGCATTTTATTTATACATCTAGTATAAGTAATTAAAAAATACCATGCCTCATTTGTATATGAAACTATCCTGATACCAACGCGCGTCACTATCAGTAAAATAAATATTACTAAATATTTATACCTGTATAGCGGCGACTCGTAATCTTTAGAACTGGTGGAATAGTGACACAATTATATACTTATTTAATTCCTATACAGAACAGTTCGTGCCTACTGGGTGGGCATGTACCTTTAAGTTTATATCTGTTTTGTTTTGTTTTTCATCTGCACATTACAAATAAAAGTACATGTAAAAGTAAAAGTGGATATATAGAATTTTATCCCGTCAACACAGTGCATATGTGCCGTGAAACACGGTGCCGTGAAACATTTTTGATATCCAGTAGTAGTATATAGGGAGTCAAAATGATACCACCAAAGGTGGGAGTGTTATTAACTCTCGTTACAGCTCCCAACAGTATTGAAAAACGGTGTTTTTGTCCAATAACATAAACTAGCCACCAACACTGAAATATTTTAAACCGCGAAACCGTCTTGTTGTACGCCCACCATATCCATGGCTTCGAAAATCCAACGAACAACGGGTTTTTGCATAGAGAAGAGCAGAATGATACCACCAGAGGTGGCACCGTTTCCACCACCACACGACACTCCCAACACCCACGAAAAATCGGGAACGGATTTTAGAAAAACCCAAATACATCGAACTACAACGAACTACAGACACTACAACCAACTACAGACGAATGACAGATAGACTTGTCGTGGCCTCCCAAGAGACAAACAGAAATGATACCACCCATTTGTGTATTTGGACACAGAAATGATACCACCCATTTGTGCATTTGGACACATTTGGGAAAAATCTAATAAACAAAAGTACTCACCAGCACCCTCGAAAAACAGGCTTTTTTGTGGAGAAAAGCAGAATGATACCACCAGAGGTGGCACCGTTTCCACCACCACACGACACTCCCAACACCCACGAAAAATCGGGAACGGATTTCAGAAAAACCCAAATACATCGAACTACAACAAACTACAGGCACTACAACCGACACAGACGAATGACAGATAGAACAGCGTACGAGAACAATCTCGTTCTACTATTTCTTCTGGTGTAGCTCTCGGAAGCAGGACTCCGCTATTTTTCTTTTGCGTTTTTCTGTCTATAGGGACGCCTGTAGTTCCGCAACCTGACTTTCTAGTTCGACAACCCGGCTTTCTAGTTCGGCAGTCTGGAGTTGTGTTCTCGAGGGTGCGGTACACCGTTTCTGTTTGTGTCTGCAAAGCGTCTGGGAACTGGAGAAATGTTTTCCACAACCTTCGCACAGGAATGCAGGAGTACTGCATCTCGTCTTTCTCCCGATGTGCCGTTGCAAGTTGGCCTTCTTGGCAAAAGTTCTACCACACGTTTCGCACTCCATTTTCCCAGGGGGCTCGGGCTCTCCAGGGTGCTCAGTTTGCTTACCAGAATTTCTATATTTTTGCTATCCTTGTTGGCTAGAAATGGAGAGCCCGAGCCCCCCTGGGAATCGCGAGCAGGCATTTCGACCTTCCCGAGCGGACTGGATTTCCTGGCGAGCAATCCGAGCAATTTGGCGAGCAAACCGAGCACACTGGTGCGCAATCCGAGCAATCCGAGCACCGCGAACAAGTATTTCGACCATTTCGAACGATTTGGGAATTCCATGTTGGACAAATGCCCCCTCTAGATAGAAATGTTTGCAAACATGCCAAAAACCTACTTGTCTCCGGAAAATATTCGAGAAATTATTTCCGCCCGTGGAAAGTCGACAGCCGACGAAACAAAAAAAAAGTACGGGATCGGGAGCTCTCGTCTTCGAAAAATCTGGGACGATGTCGATGCGGAACGTAGTACAAAACCCGAAGAAACCCCAGAAGAACAAGAAACCCCTACCCCCGTAGAACACAGGGTGACCGCGCCTGGTTTTGCGGGCCCCACCGAGTTCCCCACGGATCTACTAGAAGATGAACGCTCGTTCGAAGAATCGACGCACCTGTCCGACATGGAGAGACGTCTGGAGAACCGGTTGGATGCGCTGGAACGCAGGCTGTTGGACGCGATTTCCGGCGATGCCGATTCCGAGTTCCAGGAGGAAGACGAGTGTCCGGAGGAAGAAGAGTGCCCGGAGGAAGAAGAGTGCCAGACGGAATCCGGGTGGGAGGTGCACGACATCTGGAGAACCGTAGAGAATGCGAAGTGGTGGCTGGGGGTCTCTGTGGTGGCGTACGCGGTCTGCAGACCACTGTTCCCATTCGTGGCTCTAGAGGCCCGTAGACTCTGGAAGAACAAAACAGACCCCGACGCCCAGTTCGTGCACTCCATAAGACAGTCCGGTACACCGAAGGAAAAAACCAAAACTAGCGACTCCGTACACCAGCACTCTGGTAGTCGCGACCCGTTCTACATGGAGTAGCCGTTTTTGGAAAAAAAGTTCTTTGTCTTTTTTCGAGTTGTGTTTCCGAGTTGTCTTTTCTAGTTTTGTACCGAGTTGTCTTTCCGTTCCAATTTTTCTACCTCCTTTGGGAGAGGTTTTCTGTTTTTTCGATGTGTTCTAGATTTTGTTTTGCTCTTGGGAGACGATTTT
Organism: Conchocele bisecta; assembly: GCA_029237695.1. Classification (NCBI taxonomy): domain Eukaryota; kingdom Metazoa; phylum Mollusca; class Bivalvia; order Lucinida; family Thyasiridae; genus Conchocele; species Conchocele bisecta. The sequence goes on from CM055271.1 coordinate 32,345,879, forward strand.
CTTCGACTTTCCCAAAAGACCAAATGTGGACAATTGGGTGGTATCATTTCTGTTTGCCTTTTGGTAGACAAATTTTTTCTACACTTTTCCCAAATGTGTCCAAATACATAATTGGGTGGTATCATTTCTATTTGCCTCTTGGGAGACGAATTATTTCTACAATTTTCCCAAAAGTCCGAATGTGTACAATTGGGTGGTATCATTTCTGTTTGCCTCTTGGGAGACAAATTTTTTCTACACTTTTCCCAAAAGTCCAAATGTGGACAATTGGGTGGTATCATTTCTGTTTGCCTCTTGGGAGACAAAAAATTCTTGTGATTTTCCCATTTGAACAGAAAAATACTATTGGGAAAATGGAGTGCGAAACGTGTGGTAGAACTTTTGCCAAGAAGGCCAACTTGCAACGGCACATCGGGAGAAAGACGAGATGCAGTACTCCTGCATTCCTGTGCGAAGGTTGTGGAAAACATTTCTCCAGTTCCCAGACGCTTTGCAGACACAAACAGAAACGGTGTACCGCACCCTCGAGAACACAACTCCAGACTGCCGAACTAGAAAGCCGGGTTGTCGAACTGGAAAGTCAGGTTGCGGAACTACAGGCGTCCCTAGAGACAGAAAAACGCAAAAGAAAAATAGCGGAGTCCTGCTTCCGAGAGCTACACCAGAAGAAATAGTAGAACGAGATTGTTCTCGTACGCAGTTCTATCTGTCATTCGTCTGTGTTGGTTGTAGTGCCTGTAGTTTGTTGTAGTTCGATGTATTTGGGTTTTTCTGAAATCCGTTCCCGATTTTTCGTGGGTGTTGGGAGTGTCGTGTGGTGGTGGAAACGGTGCCACCTCTGGTGGTATCATTCTGCTTTTCTCCACAAAAAAGCCTGTTTTTCGAGGGTGCTGGTGAGTACTTTTGTTTATTAGATTTTTCCCAAATGTGGCCAAATGCACAAATGGGTGGTATCATTTCTGTGTCCAAATACACAAATGGGTGGTATCATTTATGTTTGTCTCTTGGGAGGCCACGACAAGTCTATCTGTCGTTCGTCTGTAGTTGGTTGTAGTGTCTGTAGTTCGTTGTAGTTCGATGTATTTGGGTTTTTCTAAAATCCGTTCCCGATTTTTCGTGGGTGTTGGGAGTGTCGTGTGGTGGTGGAAACGGTGCCACCTCTGGTGGTATCATTCTGCTCTTCTCTATGCAAAAAAACCGGTTTTTCGAGGGTGCTGGGGAGTACTTTTGTTCGTTGGATTTTCGAAGCCATGGATTTCGATCTCGATTTCAATTTTTTTTCACTAAGTATGGTGGGCGTACAACAAGACGGTTTCGCGGTTTAAAATATTTCAGTGTTGGTGGCTAGTTTATGTTATTGGACAAAAACACCGTTTTTCGATACTGTTGGGAGCTGTAACGAGAGTTAATAACACTCCCACCTTTGGTGGTATCATTTTGACTCCCTATATACTACTCCAGTCAATACAATTTTTGCATTTTACAGCCATTTTTAGGTGTTGACGGGATAAATAGAATAGTAGGTTAGTGCCGTGAATGGGAAAAATATCTGGCGCGGCTCGGAAACGGGATGTGCTCGACAGAGCCTCGCCCATCCCGTTTCCTGAGCCTTGCCAGATATATTCTGAACCAAAGTATATGTTGTGATAAATAAAGAAATTCCTCAGCGTTGCCGGATATTTTTTCCCATTCACGGCACTAACCTAATATTCTCTATATTGATTGCATCGATACAGCTTCCCCACGGGCATATATTAAACATTGGAATTATTCAAAAGCAACCGTCACATCTGTATGGGTTTCTGTGGAGGTGTTTGAGATGAGACGGCTGACATCCCATGTTTGACATGAGACGGCTGACATCCCATGTTTGACATGAGACGGCTGACATCCCATGTTTGAGATGAGACGGCTGACATCCCATGGGCAAAATGTGGGCTGTTGACATGTGAGACTTGTCGTGTGTCATGGTATGTTGACATGTGAGACTTGTCGTGTGTCATGGTACGATCTATTTACAGGGGGCCGTTTCACTAAACTTCGTACGACTAAAATGTTCGTAAGTGCAAATTTAGGATCGTCTGGAAATTTCAATTGATGGATTTACATTTATTGAGCATATGCTGCATATGCAGTATATGCTCAATAAATGTAAATCCAATAATTGTTTTCAAGAAAACATTGTTAATGTGAAATTTACATTTACATACAATTTTGCATTTACATAGCTCTTTGGAGGTGTTTGAGATGTGTTTTGTAGACAGGCAGACGGCTGGCATGTAATGACGCCATCCCATGGATAAAATGTGGGCTGTTGATATGTGAAGTCTCACATGTCGTGTGACATGGTATAATATATATTTACTGGTGTTTAACGGCCTATCGCTAACGTCTTTTAAGGCCGGGCCAACGGATTCGATCCCGCATTTAACCTGCAACAATGGGGGGGGGGGGGGGGGTCCATAGTCATAACGGCGGTATGAACGATAGCAGCCTCTTTAACTCTTACGTAATATTACTCCGATATTAAATATCTATAAGGTACGACATTCACAGTGTACATTGAGCCCGGCTCACTAATTCAATAATTGTTACACGCTCGAATGCCAGCATGGTCCCGGTCTTCGCGTGCGTTACACTTACTAAATTAGCGAGCCGGGCCCAAGGTATATAATCCATTTCCGTTGATTGAAAAAAAAAACGGATGGCCGCGGCCTGCATGTCGAGCCCGCCGAGGCATCTGGTGATCTTAGGGTAAGATATATATAATGTAGCAATAGATACATTGAAATACAAGAACTGGCATCGTTAAACGAAGCTAATTCCCTTGCTGGCAGGCTTGATAATAAAAAACATTTTAGATGGCGGTCATCTTGGATTAAGCGATGACTCTCATTTTACCAAATCTGAAAATGCTTCACCCAAGGATCTTAACTTCCTATGAAGTTTGGCCAGCATCGGTTATGTGGTTCCTGAGAAAAAGACGTTCAAAATCTTGAATAAATGGACCTTTTGGTTGCCATCATGGATGACATAATCATCCGATTCCGACAAATATTGCACCAGAGCAATCGCTTCATCGATACCTTCAATTTGATATATGGCATGAGCATATTCGGTCAAAAATAAAATCTGACTCCAATTTGACCCCACGGGCCATGCCTATTTTTGACCCCGGGGTCACCATTTTCACAACTTTGAAAGAGCATTGTAAATCGATCATTCCTACTAAGTTTAGTCGAAATCCGGCCAGCAGTTCATGAGAAGACTTTTTAAGAATTTATGCTATTTTTAGACGGCGGCCATCTTGGATTAACGATGACCTCCATTTTAACAAATCTGAAAAGGCTTCACCCATGGACCATAACTTTTAAGTTTGGCTACCATGGGCAAAGCGGTTCATATGAAGAAGAATTTTGAAATCTTTAATAAAAGAACGACCTTTTGACATTTCGGCGGCCATCTTGGATGACATAACAATCCGATTTCGACAAAAAATGTACCAGAGTGATCGCCTCATTGATACCTTCGATTTGATATATAACATGACCATATTCGGTCAAAAATAAAATTTGACCCCACGGGCCACGCCCATTTTTGACCCCGGGGTCACCATTTTAACAACTTTGAAAGAGCATTGTAAATCGATCATTCCTACCAAGTTTCCTTAAAATCCGGCTAGCGGTTCATGAGAAGATTTTTTAAGAATTTATGCTATTTTTAGACGGCGGCCATCTTGGATTAGCGATGACCTCCATTTTAACAAATCTGAAAAGGCTTCACCCACGGACCATAACTTTTGAGTTTGGCTACCATGGGCAAAGCGGTTCATGTGAAGAAGAATTTTGAAATCTAATAAAAGAACCTTTTGACATTTCGGCGGCCATCTTGGATGACATAACAATCCGATTTCGACAAAAGATGTACCAAAGTGATCGCCTCATTGATACCTTCGATTTAATATATAACATGACCATATTCGGTCAAAAATACAATTTGACCCCACGGGCCACGCCCATTTTTGACCCCGGGGTCACCATTTTAACAACTTTGAAAGAGCAATGTACATCAATCATTCCTACCAAGTTTCGTCGAAATCCGGCCAGCGGTTCATGAGAAGAAGATTTTTTAAGAATTTATGCTATTTTTAGACGGCGGCCATCTTGGATTAGCGATGACCTCCATTTTAACAAATCTAAAAGGCAAAATTGGCTTCTCCCATGGACCATAACTTTTAAGTTTGGCTACCATGGGCCAGGCGGTTCATGTGAAAAAGAATTTTGAAATCTCTAATAAAAGAACGATCTTTTGACCTTTCGGCGGCCATCTTGGATGACATAACAATCCGATTTCGGCAAAAAATGCACCAGAGTGATCGCCTCATTGATACCTTCAATTTGATATATGACATGACCATATTCAGTCAAAAATAAAATTTGACCCTAATTTGACCCCACGGGCTACGCCCATTTTTGACCCCGGGGTCACCATTTTAACAACTTTGAAAGAGCAATATACATCGATCATTCCTACCAAGTTTTGTCGAAATCCGGTTGGCGGTTCTTGAGAAGAAGATTTTTTAAGAATTTGTGCTATTTTTAGACGGCGGCCATCTTGGATTACGCAATGACGTCATTTTAACAATTTTGTAATCCCCCTACTTATGGACCATGACCTTGACGTTTGGTGACTATAGACCCAATGGTTACCGAGGAGAAGATGTTTGAAAATGTTCACGGACGACGGACGACGACGGACGACGACGACGGACAACGACGGACGACGGACACATTGCGGTAACAATAGCTCACATGAGCTTCGCTCAGGTGAGCTAAAAAGAAAAGAAAATAACATGTTTGCCTTACAAACAAGGTGAACTTCTAACTCAGTGGGCACAGTGGCTGCATGCATGGGACAGAGAATGAATATATGGATGATGACTAATAAGCATATAAAGTTTCAAGCTAATCCGACTTATGGTTACACTGTACAGAGAAAGTAGGTACCTGAAAACTTTAATGCAAATTTTAACAAAAACACTAATGCAAACTTCCTTTACCCTTGTTTGTTTTGTTTGTTGTGGTTTAACGGCCTATCAACAGCTAAGGTCATTTAAGGCCGGGTCAATGGGTTTAGTACTAAATCCCATATATTACCTGTACAAGCACATGTATATGTTCAAGTAAAACGTACATGAGGGCCAAACCAGGCAAATCGTGATTCCTATAAGGAGGAACCCATACCGTTAATTTACGCCGTCTCATTCGCCCGACAACCACCCCCCCCTTTACCCTTGACATTGGACACAGGGGTCACATGATAGGATACATGAATGAATATGTATCCCGTCAACACAGTGCGTATGTGCCGCGAAAAACGGTGCCGTGAAACATTGTTGATATCCTGTCAATACGACCTAATCACTGCGTATGAATATGTGCTGTTGTCATACTAGTCGATTCTCCGATTTTGAGGATGCGGCTGGGGTTATCTTTTTTGAATTTTAAAGCTATTTGTAGGTGTTGACGGGATAAATAGAATAGTAGGTTAGTGCCGTGAATGGGAAAAAATATCTGGCGCGGCACGGAAACGGGATGTGCTCGGCAGAGCCTCGCCCATCCCGTTTCCTGAGCCTTGCCAGATATTTTTTCCCATGCACGGCACTAACCTACTATTCTCTATCTATTTTCCTTATTTCTGAACCAAAATATATGTTGTGACCACTCATTTGAACCGTCTCGACGAGACGGTTCAAATGAGTGGTCACAACATATACTTCTGATGAGAAATAAAGAAATTCTTGAGCCTTGCCGGATATTTTTTCCCATTCACGGCACTAACCTACTATTCTCTATCTATTTTCCTTATTTCTGAACCAAAATATATGTTGTGACCACTCATTTGAACCGTCTCGACGAGACGGTTCAAATGAGTGGTCACAACATATACTTCTGATGAGAAATAAAGAAATTCTTGAGCCTTGCCGGATATTTTTTCCCATTCACGGCACTAACCTACTATCTCTATATGGATGATGCACAATAAACATACGAAGTTTCAAGCAAATCTGACTTACGGTTACAGAGATATGTGAAAAGTTTAACGCAAAGTAATTTGACCTTGACATTGGGGCACAGGGGTAGTGAAAGTGAGCTGGGGCTCACATATACCCCCGGCTGCCGCCTGGACCGACAAATAAAAACTTTAACGCAAATATTAAAAAAAAAATTAACACAAATTTCGTAATTTTACCTTGACCTTGGACATGAAGGCCGCAAGGGTGTGGTATGGAATGAAAATATGGATGCTGATAAGGAAGTATATGAAGTTTGAGATCAATCCGACTTACCGTTACAGAGATAATCTGTACCCAAAACGTTGGACGGACGGACAAACGGACGGACGTACGGACGAAATTACGAAAACTATATACCCCTCGACATACTTCGTATGCCGGGGATGTAATGAATATATGGATGATGACCAATAAACATACGAAGTTTCAAGCAAATCTGACTAATGTGAAAGATTTAACGTAAATTTGGACAAAAAAATTAACGAAAACATCTTGGCAAAGTCATTTGACCTTGATTTTGGAGCACAGGGGCCGCATGAGTGGGATGCAGCATGAATATATGGATGATGACTAATAAGCATATGAGGTTGCAAGTCAATGTGACTTAGGACTGCAGAGCTATAATTTATTTAAAACCTCTAACGCAGATTTCGGACGGACGGACGGACGCACACACGCACGCTCGAACGGACGGACGGACGCACTGACGCCCGGACGTCATTGTGATCACTATGTCTCGCTTTCCGCAAGCGGGTCGACAAAAATGGCGAGTGTCGTACCATATATATATTTAATATCAGAGTAAAATCGCAAATTCCAGAACTACCCAACGTCGCAAATCCACAAATCTCTAACGTCATTCAGACAAATTCTGTAGCCGATTTCACCAAAATTGCTGAGCATACTTATCTAACTAAGTATACTTTGAGGGGGTAATCATTTATTTTTCCCGAATACATTATTTCATATAGAACTAACCACTGCATATAGTTGATGATTAAAAGTATGCAGAATTATTATACTGAATGTATTACATTATCTCAGCCAAAATGGGTGAGATAATGTAATACATTAATTATAATGTTTGTTTGTTTGTTTGTTTGTTTGGTTGTTTGTTTGTTGGTGTTTAACGGCCTATCAACAGCTAAGGTCATGTAAAGCCGGGAAAACTGGTTCGATCCCGCTTTAACCTGTTGCATTGGGGGTGGGAGGATCTCGAAATCAGAACAGAATATTTACATTGAGAAAAAGTATATTCAGCCCTGAAATTATAATAGCCTGACCTGGTGTCAGGTCCATACCACATCAAAGTTGCTTGGCCCCTTCCTCTAAAATAGGATTACGAATAATCGCAATACTTACATAAGGGGTATAACTAGATTCAACTGTCACATACAAAATGCCAAAGACGTATGTAAGGGCCAAGCCAGGTCTCCAGTCGGAATTCCAGTAAGGATGAACCCCGATCGTTAAATTACGCATCGCATTGCTCCCACCTGCCACCCACAAATTCAGTATTATACAAATTTATCCTTAAATTGAAATTTTATCCTCAAAGTGTACTAAGCAAGACAAGTATACTTTTCAATTTTGGTGAAATCGGCTACAGTGTCTGTCATTCACACAAATTCCGCTATTCCCTGATGGTATTCAATGATATTTGGCTATTATCTGACATCACTCGCCGGTACATCAATAGCAATATGACGTGATAGTCCGCAAAAGTTATAGCTCTAAAATACAAGGTGCATGGTCACGTGGTTACAACAACAACAACGTCGCCCACTCCAAAGTAAGTATTATTTGATATTTTCCTTAATATGCAACGGATTTTGATGAAATATGGCGCAGCAAGAGCTGCATTTGATGGTCCATGGTGTTCGGCACAGACTTATGTCGTTTTTGCGAAGAATCGATTTCCGTGTCGGTATACACGGAAATAGATTCTTCGCAAAAACGACAAAAGTTTGGGCGAAAATACAGAGACCACCAAATTCAGCTTAACATGACGCGTTGGATGCGCCATATTTCATCAAAATCCGTTACGTGATAAGGACAATATAAAAGAATACGTACTTTGAATCAAATGGATTCTAGAAGTTTCAGTACTTGTTGTTGTTATTAGTACCACGTGATCATACACCTTGAAATAGTATGTCAACAGATTCGGGGATTAACTTAATATTATCCGATATTTTCCCTGTATGTGTATATGACTCGTTATAGCAAATTTACATTTCCCGGCAGTTTTCCCTGTATGTGTATATGACTCGTTATAGCAAATTTACATTTCCCGGCAGTTTTCACTGTATGTGTATATGACTCGTTATAGCAAATTTACATTTCCCGGCAGTTTTCCCTGTATGTGTATATGACTCGTTATAGCAAATTTACATCCCGGCAGTTTTCCCTGTATGTGTATATGACTCGTTATAGCAAATTTACATTTCCCGGCAGAAACCTACGGAGCCCCGCAGGGACATGGATTTTGTTTTATTAATTCGTTCCCTCAATTTAACAATTCGTTCCGTCGATATAACAATTCGTTCCCACGAATTAACAATTCGTTCCCTCGAATTAACAATTCGTTCCCACGAAATGACAATTCGTTCCCTGAATTTAACAATTCGTTCCCACGATATAATAATTCGTTCCCACGAATTAACAATTCGAATTGTTATTTCGTGGGATCGAATTGTTAATTCGAGGGAACGAATTGTTAATTCGTGTTAAATTGTTATTTTGGGAACGAATTAATAACAAAAATAACTTTACGTTCCCTGCGGGAAACGAATTGTTATTTCGTGGGAACGAATTGTTAAATTGAGGGAACGAATTGTTAATTCGTGGGAACGAATTGTTAATTCGTGGGAACGAATTGTTAATTCGTGGGAACTAATTGTTAATTCGAGGGAACGAATTGTTAGATCGTGTTAAATTGTTATTTTGGGAACGAATTAATAACAAAAAGAACTTTACGTTCCATGTGGGGCTCCGTAGCAGCCAGGCGATAAGGATCGCTCTGAACATTATGATTAATATTTCACTTGCATTTGTGAGGGCTGCACACAAAGTAACGCAATTTATACAATTATTTATTGAAATTAATATTCCGTAGAAAATGGCGCCAATTATTTGCCTTTCCGAAAGTGTCCACATATGGGAGTCAGTCCCTATCTTACATTCATCGTCATAGGCATGGGCATACCTGTAGCCTATTTCACCAACATTGCAAAGTATACTTTCCTTTCTTGTGATATCAAGTTTTATCAGGTTAGTCTAGGAAACGCCTAGGAATTCCGAGGTTCGCCGAGTTTCTGAGAATGATTGACGGGATGTAATATAGAATACGAGGACAGTGTCTTTTCATATCAAATTTATCAGGCAAGGCTAGGAAACGCGTAGGAATTCCGGGACTCACCATTACAGTAGGAGCACCTCGTATCGTGGACACCGCAGTATCGTGGACTCATTAATATTCATGACGTAAATAATCACGCGCCGCTTCACGCGCCACAACCCGGAAGTTTGTAGCAGAAGTTTACATTTCATCACTGCAAAATGTTTCGTGTTGCACTTGGGCATGTAAGTATGATTGTGAAATGTTTGAAATACCTATACAATATTGAATTTCAGCTAAATACTTTTTTCCCCATTCACAAACATACCATTCCAACGCAATTCGGTGCATCCTGTTGTGTCAAAATTCGCCGATCATTGCTGTGATACTTTGACAGCGTCAAGGTCAGGTAAACAGTAGACTGGTTGCTGTCAAATTGAAAAACAATATAGAAATATATACTCGAGTTGTGGGATTCTAACCCGGGATAACATATTCAGTGTACGAAGGTGTTCAAGTCCATATCTACTGCGCTACGGAAAGATCTGTAGCCTATTTCACCAACATTTGAAAGTATACTATACTTTTCTAGAAAAGTATACTTTGAGGGAGAAATTTTCAATTTAAGGATAAATTTATTAATTGTTATTATATTGAATGTATTACATTATCACAGCCAAAATGGCTGTGATAATGTAATACATTCAGTATACTAATTCTGCATACTTTTAATCATCAAATATATGCAGTCGTTAGTTCTATATGACGGGAAAAATTATTATACTATTATTATATGATTAGTCGTCGGTCATGAACAAACGTGGAAAGCCCGAAGGAATTCCCTTTATTATTTATAACTGATTGTTATGTAAACAAAAGCATGTAAACAATGCCATGATAGATTGGTATTATTATAGCTTCCGATGTTTGCCATTATCAATGCTACCTAGCTAAGCTGCACTAGACCCGTGTATACACTGATCAGACTGCGCCCCGGGGGCTACATTACCAGCATATATCTTAATATCCCTGCCCTCACCATTGGGGATGAATTGTGGTATAGAGGCTAGAATACTGGACTTCAATGCCAGAGGTTGTGGGTTCAATACATGCCCTAGTCATGAAAAATACATTCATAGAATTTCCATGCAACTGGCCCTTCGGACGAGACTTGAAACCGGAGAGAATAATGTGATTTTTTCATAAAAAAAATATCGACGAAAACTGCGATATTTTTCGTATATGACATGAAATGTTGTCTAAATTTTCAGAGCTAGATGCGGAAGCGGAATGACAATTTCGTCATTTACAGAAAATATCGCAGTTTTTGTTAAAAAAACAAATCATGAAAAATCGCACATGTCCTTAGGTACACGATCACATGAACTTCGCTGTTACTGGGACGTTAAACCCTTTCACTTTCACTTTTCTTCAGCATCGATTTATTCCCCGTTTCACTAAACTTAGTACGATTAAAATGTTCGTAAGTACAAATTTAGATGCAGCATATGCTCAATAAATGTAAATCCATCAATTGAAATTTCCAGATGATCCTAAATTTGCACTTACGAACATTTTAGTCGTACGAAGTGTAGTGAAACGGCCCCCGGTAGTCTGAAAACGATCTACCGTATATGTCTTGTTACAAGCATGGCGGTTGTTTCATTGATGGAATGATGAACATTGCAGATGCACATGCTGATCTAGGTCTGCACTGGTCGCAAAACCCATAAGCCCATAAGCTCCATTTCTCCAGTCACAGCCACATAAGAGAACGACATAATGTATGCATACATGTGCCAGTCGATAGTTTAGTTGCATCTACGGAACGGAACAATCCAGAACGGCGGCTAATATACAGCGCAACCTCCATATAACAGCCGCCCAAGGGAGGAAACAAAAGTAGTTATTACCCAACTCCCTTTATAAGTTAATATTCCACAGTTTTGACTAATTCTCTGGATTTTGACGTGCCTGGGCAATAGTTCCGCGTGCCTGGGCAATAGTCAAAACTATTTCACCCTTGAAAATCATGACGTCATGATTTTTGTCGAAGATTACGTCATACAATTCAACGTAATTTAGATCGGTCAGTCGATAAGCCCCACGCAAATTTACGTTCATGTTTAAACGGTGAGTAAAGGATTTTTTTTTAATTATTTTTGTTTCACTGTTACGTATATACCTTGGTCCGTTACTTCAACATGTGGTCAATGATAGATGTCGATGTCTTAGAAACAAGAAGATGTGACCTGTCAGCACACGAATGTCCCCAGTGGCAGATTGGAGTTAAAGGTACATGCACACTCAGTAGGCATAAACTGTTCTTTATAGGAATTAAATATTAAGTGTATAATTGTGTCACTATTCCACCAGTTCTAAAAATTACGAGTGCCCGCTATACAGATATAATCATTTAGTAATGTTTATTTTACTGATAGTGACTCGCGGTGGTATCAGGCTAATTTCATATACAAATGAGGCATGATATTTTTAGCTCACCTGAGCGCTCATGTGAGCTATTGTTACCGCAATGTGTCCGTCGTCCGTCGTCGTCGTCCGTCGTCGTAAGTGAACATTTTCAAACGTCTTCTCCTCGGTAACCATTGGGCCTATATTCACCAAACTTCATGGTCATGGTCCTTACGAAAGGGGATTACAAAATTGTTAAAATGACGTCATTACGTAATCCAAGATGGCCGCCGTCTAAAAATAGCACAAATTCTTCAAAAATCTTCTTCTCAAGAACCACCAACCGGATTTCGACAAAACTTGGTAGGGACGATCGATGTACAATGCTCTTTCAAAGTTGTTAAAACCTTGACCCCGGGGTCAAAAATGGGTGTGGCCCGTGGGGTAAAATTTTATTTTTGACCGAATATGGTCATGTTATAACTCAAATCGAAGGTATCAACGAGGCGATCACTCTGGTGCATTTTTTGTCGAAATCGGATGGTCATCCAAGATGGCCACCGAAAGGTCAAAAGGTCGTTCTTTTATTAGAGATTTCAAAATTCTTCTTCACATTAACCGCTTGGCACATGGTAGCCAAACTTAAAAGTTATGGTCCATGGGTGAAGCCTTTTCAGATTTGTTAAAATGGAGGTCATCGCTAATCCAAGATGTCCGCCGTCTAAAGATAGCATAAATTCTTAAAAAATCTTCTACTCATGAACCGCTATCCGGATTTCGACGAAACTTGGTAGGAATGATCGATGTAGAAGGCTCTTTCAAAGTTGTTAAAATGGTGACCCCGGGGACAAAAATGGATGTGGCCCGTGGGGTCAAATTGGGGTCAAATTTTATTTTAGACCGAATATGGTCTTGCCTCTATCAAATCGAAGGTCTCAAAGAGGCGATCGCTCTGGTACATTTTTTGTCGAAATTGGATGGTCATGTCATCCAAGATGGCCGCCGAAAGGTAAAAAGGTCGTTCTTTTATTAGAGATTTCAAAATTCTTCTTCACACGAACCGCTTGGCCCATGGTGGCCAAACTTCACAGTTATGGTCCATGGGTGAAGCCTTTTCAGATTTGTTAAAACGGCGCTCGTCGCTAATTCAAGATGGCCGCCGTCTAAAAATAGCACAAATTCTTAAAAAATCTTCTTCTCCTGAACCGCCAGCCTGATTTCGGCGAAACTTGGTAGGAATGATCGATGTACAATGCTCTTTCAAAGTTGTTAGAATGGTGACACCGGGGTCAGAAATGGGCGTGGCCCGTGGCGTCAAATTGGAGTCAAATTATATTTTTGAACGAATATGGTCATGTCTATATCAAATCGAAGGTATCAAAGAGGCGATCGCTCTGGTACATTTTGTTGAAATTGGATGGACTTGTCATCCAAGATGGCCGCCGAAAGGTCAAAAGGTCATTATTTTATTAGAGATTTAAAAATTCTTCTTCACACGAACCGCTTGGTCCATTGTGGCCAAACTTCACAGTTATGGTCCATGGGTGAAGCCTTTTCAGATTTGTTAAAACGGAGGTCGTCGCTAATCCAAGATGGCCGCCGTCTAAAAATAGCACAAATTCTTAAAAAAATCTTCTTCTCATGAACCGCCAGCCGGATTTCGACGAAACTTGGTAGGAATGATCGATGTAGAATGCTCTTTCAAAAATGGTGACCCCGGGGTCTAAAATGGGCGTAGCCCGTGGGGTCAAATTTTATTTTTGACTGAATATGCTCATGTCATATATCAAATTGAAGGTATCGATGAGGCGATTGCTCTGGTGCAATATTTATCGGAATCGTATGATCATGTCATCCATGATGGCCGCCAAAAGGTCAATTTATTCGAGATTTTAAACGTCTTTTTCTCAGGAACCACATTGCCGATGCTGGCCAAACTTCATAGTAAGTTAAGATCCTTGGCTAAATCATTTTCAGATTTGGTAAAATGAGAGTCATCGCTTAATCCAAGATGACCGCAATCTAAAAATAGCACAATTGTTTTAAAACACATATGAACTCAATGTCACATTCTCCTCTGGTGTTCATGGAGTCAGGTGGGCGAATTAGGGCTATCATGACCCTCTTGTTTAATTATTTATACTAATTAAATGCGTCACCTGAAAAAAACTAGATTATCAATAAGCGAGGCTTACGGAATACCCCCCGCGTGGGCCCAGGTACCCCTAAATATGTAGTTATAACATATTTCTGCGATGTTAAGTTCAGTGACGGACGCACGGACGGACGCACGGACAACCAGTATGCCCCCCCCCCCACACACACACACAACTCGTTGCGGGGGGGGGGGAGGCAGGGTATAATCATATTTTCGACATATTATAATGTATGATCATTGCACATCAAAAATTAAATACAGAGAATAAATAGTAATGTCCATTAACATTTTAAGGAAACACGGTTATCGCCCCTGATATCAATGTGGACAGTTACGTCTGATAAACAATCGTATAATAATGCCAATAATTACGTGGGGTAATGGTGAATGAATGTTTACTTTGGCAGAAAATGTCATATCTACAGAATATACAAAATTATCTGTCTTCCTATATTACTGAGTGGTCATGCACCTTTACAATGTTCACAATATGAAAAAGAATTATCGGGTTTCACTATGTGCGTTGTCATTGCTGCTGCTGCTGTTATTGTTGTTTGATGCACATCTGTAGCCTATTTCATCAACATTGCAAAGTATACTTTAGTAGCAAAGTATACTTTGAGGGAGAAATTTTCAATTTTTTTAAAAATTTATTAATTTTATTATACTGAATTTATTACATTATCACAGCCATTTAATGGCTGTGATAATGTAATAAATTCAGTATAATAATTCTGAATACTTTTAATCATGAAATATATGCATTTGTTAGTTCTATATGCAATAATGCATTTCAGGAAAAATAAATGATTACTCCCTCAAAGTATACTTTGCTAGTAAAGTATACTTTGCAATGTTGATGAAATAGGCTACAGATATGTGGCTGTGACTGGAGAAATAGAGAATATTAGGTTAGTGCCGTGAATGGGAAAAAATATCTGGCAAGGCTCAGGAAACGGGATGGGCGAGGCTCTGCCGAGCACATCCCGTTTCCGTGCCGCGCCAGATATTTTTCCCATTCACGGCACTAACCTACTATTCTATTTATCGCGTCAACACCTACAAATGGCTGTAAAATGCAAAAATAGTATTGACTGGATATCAAAAATGTTTCACGGCACCGTGTTTCACGGCACATACGCACTGTGTTGACGGGATAAATGTAGTTTTACGTCCAGTGTAGATCCAGATCATCCTGATCCGGATCTGCACTTTTCGCCATTCCATCAATGAGTACCCGTCATACTTGTAACAAGCAATGTAGTCTGTTATCTGGCCACAGGAGTGTGTGCTATTTGATCGGAAGCTACACTGTTCACAAATGCCATGAACTTCATTTCTCCAGTCACAACCACATATGACACATGAATCTTGTAACGTATTTCATGAAATTACACAGATGTCCGAAGGTGCAAAATCACATGGCGTGTCTCATATTATGTGTAGGATGTGTCGTTACGGTCAGCTAACCCGTGACTCAATACCAGACGCCCGAGCGCTGTGGTATAAACCACAGGTGAATGACGCGTAGCAGCGATGGGAAAATGTGTAGATAATTGATGATTTCTGTCGATTGAGCATTAGTAGTTGCACACAAATATGTAAATCACCCAAATCCAACGAAATCCACCACAATCCACCAAAATACCCGCATGACACCAATATAATGACCATCTGTTCAAACACCCGTGGATATAATGAGGGTGTGACGTTACGGCCCGCCAACCTGCGATTCTATACCAGGCGTACGAGTACCGTCAACGTGACGGTGGTACTTAGAAACAAAATTGCTACCCACTGCTCCATATGTCACTACTGATCGTACGTCCGTCCGGTCCGCCTGTCTGTATATTTATTTGAAAGTTTTTGTAAGAGTTTCTCAAATCACCTATGTCTGTTTGGCTTCAGCTAATATCTTCATATTGCGCACATGCATTACTTACTAGTAACTATACATGATTCCACATTCATACAATTACCATCGCTACTGATCGTAGACAACGAAAAAAGGAAGGATCTGTCAGTGACAAACTCTACAGTATGATGTAAAATTGAGTGGTCGTATCTTATGGTGATATATTTTCTAAAACTTATGGAATTGGACAGGAAGCACCCTCAATTTTATGACGTTTGTAAATCACGTCACCGTATACTTGTGGGTGGGCGATCAGTGATAGCATCAGTGCATTCATAATGCTACTATATTTCATGACACTATCACAGTTGCGGTGGCAAAAGTCAACATTACCAACAGTGTGATGGATACCCAGCACAGTTTCTCCAATGAAAACTCTTCCTGCACTGTCTGATTTTGTCAAGATTCAACTTGGACAGAACTCTAACCTTCTGGGCTGTATGGATTGCGGTGATCCGGCCGATATGCCACATCGTTTTGATATATTTGATGTAGCGGCTGTTGTACATATGCTTCCTAACTCTGAGGCCAGCACATTTTCAGGATATTGTGATAACGTATAGGGTATTTCTCCCATTCAAATTATGACAGTAACACGAGACAGACATTACGAGTATACCTGTGTTTTGGACAAATACATTGATTATAGTCTCAGCGTCGAATCGGGGGTAACAAAATGGGGCCCTGGGCTTCGGACAAAGGTATCAGGAAGGACCAAATTACCCCCCAGAAGTGGCAGACGTTTCTACACGTTGAAACCAACAGTGCCTAGTTGTTCACCTTCTCCGTCGCTGTGTTATTGATAGTACTGACCATGAAGAGAAAACAGACGGCATACCGGCCAGTAAGATCACTCTAATCCAGATTATGTTCCAACAAGATGAATAATGCTTTTATTGCACTTAGTACAGTATATAGATACATGACCATATGTGCAATGTCTTCACGCTACTCTGTTCCATAATATATTACCATGTTACACACATCATATATAATACATGTAACACGATCATCTGACTGTGTTGTGTTGTTAAAACATGATATATTTGGTAGCACATGCAATACGTAATCCCCATCATAATTGTGTTATGCAAGATATATATACATGTACATGTATCTTCATATAGAGGTGTAGCTTTCTACTTAGCGATATACAGACATGTAACTATAACCTAATGTCTATTTTGGCTAAGAAATAACGTGGATATCATCAATCAGCGATCATATGCAAGAGTAGCCATGAGGAGCAACACTTTTATTGTATACGGAACACATCATCGTCAAACATTTGACCATGGATTGCCAATGTTTTAAAAGACTCGAGATGTGTGACAAGACTAGTGAACTCACATCCGTTTAAAAGGACGCTCGACTGTAACACTTCAGCAAAAACAACATATGCTTGGAACACATTCCGCCTACTCAGATATAATACTATTTTCCTTTTCTCAACAAAATATAAAGAATTGTGTGTGCAGCATAAGAACCAGTTTTCTAACAATGCCTTAATACTTTGGATAAACGAACCGCAACTTTGTTTTAGGTTTCCATACATATATCAATGTATTTCACCCTATAATATTTTCCATGATGCCCTCATTCAACATGCTGGATAGTTCTCTGGCAATCCCCCCCGGGAACAACCTTATACAAAACACGACACTCACTTATATTTAGCATTTAATCAAGCAAAATACATCATTGAATGACAAGATTCAGCCAGTGGTCACACCTAGTGACCACGCTTGGCGCGAATACGCGCAAGACTGAACACGCGCAAGCAGGTTGTTGTCAACACCATCTTAACGGACATAACACTATCACACTTCGCAAAAACCACCACAAGCACATGTGCATGTCAGTTTTGCTTTCGCAGTAAACATTGGCATGTAACATTGATGAAACACAAATATCACATCTAACAACTGGCATTTTTTGTTTCCGAGAAACCATGAATACTGTAACAAAATATAGCAAATGCTAGTACATGTAGTACGCACAATCTTCTTTGTAAAATCATTATACAAATGGACATAAACATGTATACTTTTGAATAATTCCCATTGTTTTATTCTTAAAAACTTTAGGTACATGTCTATATCAGCCTCTTTCAATGTTTTCAATAAAATTTACATTATTCTCATCTTCCCAAGTCCCATGTTTATATAAGTGACAATTTGGTATTTGCCATCTGAATAATAGACGCCAAATAACATGCCACATGAAATGTTTTCGCGAGCAAAATCACACTAGCTCCCAAACTACTAGCGGAAGCCCACTCGATTACAAGTTCTGAATCCTCGGAAAGATGTTATACTTGTAGAATCTGCTCGGCTCTCCAATAGTAGTTCAGGAAGCAGACGAACATTGCCCATGATCACATCCGGTAATTGCTCAATGTCTCCCCATATATCTGGAATATATAATTGAAGTATCCAAACAATTCATATGGGTGAAAACATATATATAACATAATGAATACACATGTACGAAAAAACACCGTTACGATGACACAACAGCTCGCATTAAATCTGACATCAAAACACGTTGAAATGCATTAAACACTGATTCCATAGATAAAACAATTCGCTACACGGTGTCAATTAATTCATATACATTTCCATGTTCTAATTTAATTTTAAATATATTACTACATCAGGTTTTAGAGTAGTATCTAAACTACAACAAACCTGATAAATCATAACTACATGAAATACTTTTGTCTCTGAACAATATATACATAGACCCACATAGTAGGCCTTTGCTGAAGCCGTTATATTTATACATTGTTCTCATTCGATGTCATAACATATTAAATTATTACAGTGTATTATTCAGTGTATTATCACATGCTTACGCTCCTTCAAATGTATAAAAATAAGTGTCATCCTTTACTTAGGTATTGCAATTGTGTCAATACATGTTGAATTATTTTGCACACTCACCGATTCATTTGTCTGTACGAGTAAATGGGAATAAATAAATACCTAAGAACTTAAATCATGTCCTGCCACCTCAGGCCAATCAACAAATCTTCAGTATATCTTATGCATAGTATCATGACTCCGCCAGCCGCCCAAACGTGGGTAAGTATATTGAAGACCTTAAATCATGTCCTGCCGCCTCATGTCAATCAACCAGTCGTCAGTATATCTTATGCGTATTATCATGACTCCGCCAGCCCATCCAGAACGTTGGTAAGTATACTAAAACATAACACTTGCCCTGCCACTTCAGGCCAATCAACATTTTCCAGAATATACCGTGCGTATTATCCCGTCACAACTAGCCAGCCCAAACATGGGTTGATATACTGAAGAACATAAATTATGTCCAATCATATAATCTTCAGTATAATCAATACTTAAGGACTCCATCAGCCCACCCAAAACATGGGTGGCTATACTTAAGAACAAAAATCATCAAAAACCAATCATCAATTATTCAGTGAATTAAGTACGTAATATGAAGACACCATGAGCCTACTCAAAACGTCGGTAGGGATACTCAATAATATAAATCGTGTCCACCACATACCAATCATCAATAATTCAATGTACTCGGTACATAATATGACGACTCACATAGCCCACCCAAAACGTGGGTGGGTATACTAAAGAACAAAAAGCATGGCCATTAAAGACCAATCATCAATTATTCAGTAAATTGAGTACGCAATATGAGGACTCCGCCAAAACGTGGGTGGCTATAGTATAGTATATAAATCATATCCATCATAGAACAATCATAAATTCTTCCGTACCGTATACTTAGTACGTAATATGACGATTCTACCAACCCACCCAAGACATGGGTGGATATACTCCAGAACATAACGCACGGCCACCAATGTGCATACAACAACTTTGCAATCCAGCACATGAAATTCCAAATTCCTGTACAAATCATGAGTCCAGCAATACTCATCTTTTAAATTGTCCACCTTCATTTTGTTACACGCCTCAGTCGGCTCCATTCTCCGCCAATGGCTGGACGACCCACAGGCGAAGCAGCTCCCGGTCCCGCCGTATGCACAGCCCTGAATACGGCTGTCCCCACCTGTCCCGCATGTGGCACCTTACCCCCAAACATGGACTGCACCGGGCCCCACTGCGACATACTGGCATATTTCTCTATCCTGAAACAGTATGGGCACACAAAGCAGCAACAGTATGCCAGAAGGGGAATATCAGATGGTGCTGATATGCATTAGCAAATGTGCAAATTAGCCGAGTGCAAAACATCAACTTCCGGTATTGAAAACAATAATATAATATAATACGAATATCAATCATGAACTATTCAGTATACCCAATACTTAATATAATGACTCCACCAGCCAACACGCAACATAGATGAATAATGAATATACTGGAGAACGTAATTGTGGCTGTGACTGAAGAAATACTGCCCATGGCCAGTGTAGTACCAGATCCGCATGCGCATCCGCGCAGTCTGATCAGGCCATGCACTATTCGTCAATCAATCAGTGAAGCACATCAAACGTGTTCCTAACAATCATAATACATTGTATCAGACTGCCAAACAATGGTGTCAGATCAGAAGCCAAACCCGTTACAAAGGTCATAAGCCTCCTTCTTACAGATATAGTCAAATTACCACCAAAGACCATTCATAAAATATGTATTATACCATGTGCATACGACTGCATATGAGATACGATCAAGACCAGTCGCAGTATTACTTTTCAAAAATAACTGCAATCTAGCACAGGAAAATCCAAATTCCTGTACAAATCATGATTTCGAGCAATACTATGTCCTAACTCTGAATTGAATTGAATTGACATGGTCTGCTCTTCAATGCCAGAACTAAACGTCACTTGAATCGTATTACTCTGTGTTATCCACGTGTATTCACCCGCTGCACGTATCTTCTACACCTCGGCCTCAACTGCCAAACGCTCCCGCTCAATGCCGCCATCCATGTCCGACAATTGCACCCCAATCTGCAGTCCGACTTACTGTTGAATTGCCTGCCGAATGTCCTCCTTTGTTTAACATGTTTAGCTAACTGTCCAGTAATCTCGACCGAATTGTACTCGAATCCGCCATACCACGACGCAAACCAGTAGCAAAAACAAGAGGGCCATGATGGTCCTAATTCGCTCACCTGACTCCATGAACAACAGAGGAGAATGTGACATTGAGTTCATGTGTTGTAAAAAAATTGTGCTATTTTTAGATGGCGGTCATCTTGGATTAAGCGATGACTCTCATTTTACCAAATCTGAAAATGCTTCACCCAAGGATCTTAACTTCCTATGAAGTTTGGCCAGCATCGGCCATGTGGTTCCTGAGAAAAAGACGTTCAAAATCTTGAATAAATGGACCTTTTGGTGGCCATCATGGATGACATAATCATCCGATTCCGACAAATATTGCACGAGAGCAATCGCCTCATCGATACCTTCAATTTGATACATGGCATGAGCATATTCGGTCAAAAATAAAATTTGACCACACAGGCCATGCCCATTTTTGACCCCGGGGTCACCATTTTCACAACTTTGAAAGAGCATTGTAAATCGATCATTCCTACCAAGTTTCGTCGAAATCCGGCAAGCGGTTCATGAGAAGACGATTTTTTAAGAATTTATGCTATTTTTAGACGGCGGCCATCTTGGATTAGCGATGACCTCCATTTTAACACATCTGAAAAGGCTTCATCCATTGACTATAACTTTTAAGTTTGGCTACCATGGGCCAAGCGGTTCATGTGAAGAAGAATTTTGAAATCTCTAATAAAATAACTTTTTGACATTTCGGCGGCCATCTTGGATGACATAACCATCCGATTTCGACAAAAAATGCACCAGAGTACCTTCAATGTGATATATGGCATGACCATATTCGGTCAAAAATAAAATTTGACCGCAATTTGACCCCACGGGCCACGCCTATTTTTGACCCCGGGGTCACCATTTTAACAACTTTGAAAGAGCAATGTACATCGATCATTCCTACCAAGTTTTGTCGAAATCCGGTTGGCGGTTCTTGAGAAGAAGATTTTTGAAGAATTTGTGCTATTTTTAGACGGCGGCCATTTTGGATTACGTAATGACGTCATTTTAACAATTTTGTAATCCCCCTACCTAAGGACCATGACCATGAAGTTTGGTGACTATAGGTCCAATGGTTACCGAGGATAAGACGTTTGAAAATGTTCACGGACGACGACGGACGACGACGGACGACGGACGACGGACACATTGCGGTAACAATAGCTCACATGAGCTTCGCTCAGGTGAGCTAAAAATACGTGTCGCTCTAGTGTCGGTCAACACTTGAATGACAAGATTCGGCCAGTGGTCACACATAATGACCACGCTTGGCGCGAAAACGCGCACGACTGAACACGTGCAAGCGGGTTGCCATCAATCAATATTCTTAACATTGCATAGGTTGTCCCGCCGACCGCCAGAGAAAAATAATTTATTTCTAATTCACTACGTTCAAACGACATAAATGTTATATTATATTACAAGTTTCGTCTGAATGACCTGTCAACAACAATTTAGACAGTACATCACTAGAGGAATATGGGTGAAGAAAATATCGCTCAACATGGACACCCATATGGATGACAATTTCGGATGCTGCACAAGCTTGAACTGAGCTCATCAAATACGGATGAAAGTCTGTCAGAGGATGCACTATCTGTTCTTGTATGTACCGACCTCTGCATCTGCTAATGCGTACACAAATATTTGCTAGCTAAAACATACCTGCTGCAGAATATATGTTATACAATCGGAAACAGATGTCCTTTCACATCACCTAAATGATTTCAAGCCAGACATTTATAATCGAACCCTAAAATGTGTCAAATACTCGCTACATATGTCAATATTGCCACTGTATTGCTAGTTGGTGGCCATATTAGAATGTGTTATCTGGTATTATTATCCAATTCCATTATAAAGTCACACACTAATAGTCAATTAACAATACATGTGCATGTCGTTCTAGATCAATGATTAGTTGAGTTAGAACATCAATAGCCCAACATAGTGACAGTAAGTTATATATATTTGGCGGCCACCTTGGATTATGCAAATGTTACAATGATAAAAATACATATAAAGGTTATTTAAATTCTTTATTATACCACTACATGCCATTTCTATCATAACACAGATGTTTAATCATGTTAATACACCAATAGTGTCCCACAATATGAAATTGTATAGATTTCTAGAGACCATTTAGACACTGGTCTGATTTATTGGAGCCGCTTATTTTGTAAATGTGTACCACCGTATATTCCATCCATGTAAAAATGGCACCAGGCCAGTAGCGGTGCCTAAAATAATGCCACCGTCGACTTTAGGGCGGGTGGGGGGGGGGGGGGGTGGGGTCAGAAGAAAATCAACTTAAACCCTCCAAATGACATTTCTTGCATTCTTAGTCAACGTTGGAGTAATACATCGACAAGAACTTGAGATAAATCGGAAATGACGTCACGTAACCAACGTCTTAATTGCCAATTAAAGTCACGTCGGGTTGATTTCCCGCGTAAATAACGTAAATTTGGTATGGGAAAAGTGACGAATTTTATCGCGTTTTTTATAGATTTATTTTTCATTTCAGGAAATGGGTGAGAAAAATATTAAATGGCTGGGTTTGGCCCGAGACAGGGGAATCACAGGCTCGCAGTGTGTAATCCTCTCGTACTCGGCTTCAACGCAATGATTGCCTTTGATTCCCATGTATCAGGCCAAACCGCACCCTAGATTCTATTATTCAAACTGTTTATAAAACGTTTGGGGTTATTATTTTATTTTTTTATACTCTTTTGGGGCGATATTTTAATGCATTATGATGGCGCCGTATGCATAAGCGCGCTAAAAAACACATTTTAATAGAAAGTATAATCCAATACCATTTGTTTAAATATGTATACACAAATTGATGACGTCATAATACTATGCAGATTACGTCATCGCTGACGTCGCTGACGTCATAATTTTACGCAAAGATGGATTCTCAAACGATTGCAGTTGTTGTGAAAATGTATTATGAATGTGGAAAATCTCCAAATCTAGTCGAAACTTCAGAAAACAATACCCGGACACGGAGCCGTTATCTCGGAAACAAATTCGGAAACAGATTTGAAGAATCTGGCATCGTATTGGATAGAAGAAGGGGAACACTGGCAGGCGAAGAAATGGGCGATCAGAAAAGAAATTCGAAGAGGTGAAGGCGATTATTATAGAAATGCCAAAGCTATCGGTTAGAAAAGTACTTGGCAATATCACAAAGCAAGTGTTTCCACTGTTCGGATAATTCTTAAAATATGATTTGAAATTGAAGCCGTACAAACTTTCTGTTATGCAACACCTGGAAGAAGATGATAGCAATACAATAATGGAGTTTGCAAATTGGGCACATGCCAATACAGCTGTAATTGATGCCGTCTGGTTCAGCGATGAAGCCCAATTCCATTTGGAATTTACAGCGAATAAACAGAACCTGCGTTTCTGGAGCTATTCCAAACCAGACTTCTATGAAGAGAAGTCCCTCCATAGTCCAAAAGTAACTGTATGGGCAGCAATGAGTAGTGAAGGCATAATTGGACCGTTTTTAATTAAGTGGGTGGGTAAACAGTTACGGTTACAGCAGATCGTCATCTAAACATTCTGAAGACAAAGTGCATCCCCCAGATAAAGAAATAGAGAATATTAGTATAGTGTCATGAACGTGAATAAATATCTGTCGAGGCTGAGAAATCAGGATGGGCGAGGCTTGCCGAGCACATCCTGATTTCGAGCCGAGTCAGATATTTATTCACGTTCATGACACTATAATAATATTCTATTTATCCCGTTAACCACATCAAAGTTGTTCAAATGTCTCTAAAAATGCATTTGTGGCCTCATAAGTTTGTCTTCTGAAGCGACAAGATTATCGTGTTACGTCATTCACATATAATGACGTAACGTCATACATAATGACGTATCTACTAGACGTGAACGAGAAAAAATACACGTACCTGCTTTTCACGTCTAGTAGCGACATAGTTGACGGGATAAAACATGATACACTGTATCAAATGTGTGGTTTCAGCAGGATGGCATACAGCAAATGATGCACTGGACTGGCTCGATGAAACCTTCGGTCACATATGAAACTGCTCCGCTCGCCATTTTATTTGGCATGAAATTAACCCTTACAATGCTGAATTAAATGTTGTCATCTGTTGCTTATTTTTTATTTTCCATTTTAATCAACAAAAACAGTTTTGCAGCACTTTAGAATCATTTCCAATGGAAATTATTCAAACGTGCTGCGAAACCATGATTTTCTTGATGAAGTCGACAAAATATGAATTAACAGCAGACGACAATTTTTGGTTCCCGCCTTTTATAGGTTAATATTATACAATGATATATATATATATAATGATTTTGTGTTCTAATGGTTCACTTTATATTCAAATACAGTGGAACCTCTCTAAACAGGACGCCATGGGAGGTCCTCAGGGTGTCCGGTTTAGAGACGTTCCACTGTAAATTAGACATATGAATGCTGGTGTGCTTTGCGAACATGATCAGGCATACCAAACTTCATTTTTTCTGGGGGTAGATTATTTCTGGCTTGATCGACCGTGTGGTGGATAATCTCACTGGAAGTTTTTCTAGAAATTAACCCACCCCCCCCCACCCCCCCCCCCCCCCCCCCCACCCCCCCGCATTTGTTTGGCCTCCAGTTTCAAAGCTCGGTAAAACGTGAACGGTGAACACATTTTATTATGTTATTAAGTTCTTTCGTGAGCGCATGATGTGTTGTCTGGCGATGATTACTGCTTCGCGTTTCGATGTTGATCGTCGTCGTAGTCAGCAACATGCTGTAAATACTCTAGATGTTCTGGGCAGTCTCTAGATCGGCAGCTGCGGCACGTGAGTTGTCCGCAGCGTAGGTCGATCCCGTATCGCAAATGCAGGTGCCGGGTCTCGCCGCATCTCTGCCTCCCAGTCTTCGGTTATTGTTGTCATCAGTGTACGTGCTGCTGCTGTGGGACGATGTGTTCATGTTGCTGGCCAAGCTTGAACTGATATTGGGGTGGCACAAGAACAGAGATCTTGGAGCAGCAGAATAATAATCTACTAATCAGAAATCGCGTTGGAAAAAAGTAATTGATCAATCGGCGATAGGACAAGTTTTCAGAGAGCACAATTGGATCAGTTGATGTTTGACCATCAACGTGTCAACATCGATACTGTAAATCATGTAGGTGGGGTAACTGCCCAACATTTTGGTGATATGCTGAGGGTGTTGTCTCGCCTTATTGCCGGTATCTGGCTGCAACGGTGAAGACTTCACCGCGATCGGATCGTCGGGTCAGGAGTTACGTTTAGTTGTATGTTACATGTTAAGCGGGTGGGTGGGGTAACTGACTGAACAACTGAAGGGAGATGCGAACATTTTGACATGCCGAGATTGTAATCTCGTCTCATATTGACCGTCTCAATGGTCGCAACGGTGAAGACTTCACCACAATCGGACCACTGCATCGAAACTTTTACATGTTAAATTACAGTGGGTGGGGTAAAAAACCAAATGGCGAGGATTTTATTTTATGGGGGTTACCCTCTCTAGGGTGGTACTGGCTATCCCCGCCATTTGCTTTTTTTATTCAAAATGCTGTAACTTTGCATTGCGTCGACGGATCCCATCTCAAGGGCCGCAGCGATGAAGAGTTACGGCGAGTTGAAGTTTTGCATGTTAAATCAGGTGGGTGGAATAATTGACCAACATTTTAAGTGAGATGCGAACATTTTAACATGTCAGGAATGTAGTCTCGCCTACGGAGCCCCGCAGAGGACGTATACTTATTTTGTATTATTCATTCGTTCCCACGAAATAACAATTCGTTCCCTCAATTTAACAATTCGTTCCCACGAAATAACAATTAATTCGTGGGAACAAATTCTTATATCGTGGTAACGAATTGTTAATTCGAGGGAACGAATTGTTAAATTGAGGGAACGAATTGTTTTTTCGTGGGAACGAATTAACAAACAAAATCCATGTCCCCTGCGGGGCTCCGTACTCGCATGAAAGCCTGCATCTCAAGTGCCGCAAATCCGAAGACCTGGACGAATTCTGACCACTAGTGGGGACGAAAATTGAGAGTTCGTTACCATGCTTGTGAAAGTAACTTTTTCAGCAGTTTCCGATAGGTTTTGACCTCAGGAACAAGAATCCGAAGGTGCCCCAAAAATCCGACCTCGTTAAAGGTAATTTTTCGTGACCTTGAAAGATCATTAGAGGTCAAACAGGGGAAAAAATGCTTTCTTTCTAGTGGAATGTCATAGGTTGGTGGCAAATGAAAGCATTGGACAATCCAAGCAACTTTTATTATTTGGTCAATTGCATATGTTCAATAGTTTGACCTCTAGATGTCAATAGAGGTCAATATATAGGCTATAAAGGGATAAATGGGGTAAAAAAAAAACCCACAATGTCATAGAAAGCTAATATTAGTTTCAAATGGAAGTATTTGACAATCCAAGCAACTTTCATTCTTAGGCCAATTTGATATGTTTATTATTTTGACCTCTAGAGGTCAATATATGTCAATATATAGGCTAAAAATGGACAAATATGGGTGAAAACGCAATTTCTTAACGGAAGGTCGTAGAAAGTTAATATTGGTGTCAAATGAAAGAATTTGATAATCCAAGCAACTTTTATTCTTCGGCCAATTTGATATGTTTTATATGTTGACCTCTAGAGGTCAATATAGATCAATATATAGGCAATAAAGGGACAAATATGGGTACAAAATAATTTCTCAACGGAAAATCTTTGAAAGCTAATATTAGTGTCAAATGAAAGCACTTGATGATAATCCAAGCAACTTTTATTCCTTGCCCAATTTGATATGTCAAATGAAAACGCTGAAGCAATCAAGCTTTTATACCGCGAGTACAATGACAAATGTGACAGTGTGACCAATTGGGGGCGGGTGGGGGGGGGGATACAGTCAAAATATCGGTCTCGACGGTAAAATCAGATCAGATTATGTTTGTGTTATACTTTCTACACATTGCTGACAGTCAACCCATACCCATGCTAACACTAGAAGCCATGCTTCTCTACTGTCATGTGCATCACCCTAAACATGGACATTTGCACAGTGGTGTACATACAAGGTTCTCTTTTCGGCAAGAGCAGGTCCCAGTGCATTTTTGAAGCAGTTTGAATGCTTGTGTGGCTGTACTGGACTACTTGACTGACACTCTCCATGCCATGTTTCACCATACCAGGATTTGAGGACGACTCGTAAAACAAAGGCAACATACATGTAGCAGCTGGTAGTGGTAAATGTATTCAGTGTTCGAGACGCGTGGTAAGATGACCACATATCTTTCATTTGAGGCTCAGCATCATTGTCATCTCGCAGTAAATGCAATACGTGGTTCTTCCACTCTGTTTCCACCAGCACCTCTATGTGTATAACTTCGGGGAGAGACACACCCTTTTCACGCGCAGGTGGAACATCCGTTACCAGCGACCGTGTCAATGGTGGAACTACAGTGTAACTGTCGGGCAGTTGCTGTGACGTGCTCTCACACACGTCGTTGTAGGCGAGTGTATCTCGTGGTATCCCGCGGGTATTCACTGTCCGATGTTGGAACACAGAGAAACCGGTTCCATGAAACGACGTTTTGGCAGTGCGCGACGTCGGGTTGTGATCGAGGTTGTCCAGTGCACCTACAGTACAGAGCTGCTTCTGCATGTTTTGTGGGCCAACAACGCCATCTATTCGAGCCTGATTGGCCACTATCGCTGCCAACCGTTTCTCTATTGCGAGAACTCTGTCGAATGAAACGGGTCTGACTGTAACCAGATGCCAACGTATAAAGGAAATTGGGTTTCCCGTATTCCATGGCTTGTCAAATTCTCCATGTTATAGACAATAAGTTCGGAAATAGATTTCTCTGGGTTTGAAATGGGATTATCAGCATTTGTTTGGTATCCGTAGAGGAGGAGGCGCACCAGCTGTGCCATTTGTGGGGGAACTATCTCATGACTTGGATGTAAGCTCCCATCAAATTTATAAGGTCTTGAAGATACTGCCCGTCTACAAATCATTGCAGCCTTCACAAGTATTGAGGCTTGACGATCAGTGTCAGTAATATTATCAGTTACAATTGTACGCATTTCTTTGGAGGCTATCGAATAAATGCAACGTCGAGACCCTAACTGCTCTTGGAAATCTGGGAAACGTATGATAATGTCATGTTTCAGGCGTGTGTGGTTGACAGTAGATACAGTGTCGCCGAGCAGAGTCTGGCAATCATTTATTAAATCACGCATCGAGAAAACAGTGACTCCACTCGCTATGTCATCCTCTATTTTACTCATGATTTCCTCCTTTGATACAACTCGTGCAGGCGATATCTTCATAGTATATGCCCGTTCGTATGCAGTTAAGCAGTCACGATGGTACTATATATCCAAGGCAACGACGTCACCTTGCTCAAACAGCCCGATCAGACGATCATCTTCCAGCTTGTGCCATTATTTCCTTCTTATCATCGAGTTTTGCGCACTTATGTAGATCTTTTGTTAGATCTTCTTGAAAAAATACACATTTTGTTTTCTCAAAAGCAGATGTTGTACTGCGCGTTGATTTAAGTTTCCTATTCTTTTTGTTTGAGGTCACAACACGCTAAGCCTATATTCGGAAAACAATTTTGTGCATGAATGATGCCATGATGCACTGTTTTCCTCCCATACCACATGATTTGCGTTTTCGACATCGAATTCAATTGGCATCAAATTTAACTCTTTGAACCTGCGAGCCCTATCCAAAAATTCCGAGTACACCGCTTTATGCCCTGAATGTTTACTCGACAGTGGACAATTCAGTTTCTCTTCGGTTGCTTTTTGGAAAATGGCACAGAGAGTCCAGTCCATAATCGTGACGGAAAGCGGAGCAAGTATTAAAGGTACATGCCCACGCAGCAGGTTACACAGTACTACTACTTTTCATTTTCTGTCATGCCTTATATGAGCCATTTGTCTACCCACTAACGAGTTATTTTTAATTACGGCGCGTGTTAATTGGTGTTAAATCGCATTTTATATGCCGCGACCAGAAAGGGTATTTTCCGATCTCGTGCTATTTTTACCAACACGCGTCACGTGACACGGTCAATCATATCACATCTTTGACATGCGCAATGAAGTATCGGAAGTTGAGAAGAAAAATCTCTGTTTGAGTCCAAATCTAAATCTCCACGTAACTCTTTCCATTTGGTGATCTGGTCGCCAATATTAACCACTCTCTCTCTCTGTACTGCCTGTCCCTCAGACATTTCGCCTTTTTTTTGGCTCACGCCGTTTCATACAATTTCCGTCCTGGACGTTTCGACATGTTGATATTCTTGTTTACATATTGGGAAGCCTACTGGCGCGCGTAGTATACTGCGCATGCGCACCGCAAGCAGTGATGTGAAAGTCGTCGTCCCCGCACACTATCAAAATAGACTGTTACCGCCGCGCGTCGCTAACAGTAAATTGATAACTAGAAATGGACGCTTGTCGACAAGCGCATGTGTATCACCCTCCCCAGATACACAAGTAGTTTGAAAAAAGGGTGTTCGAGTTATGCTCCGGAGACAAAATCAGTGACGGAAAAAACAAAGGGAGATAACTAAAAAATTAGTGATGCAAGAGTTGTCATTCTTGCGTGACACACCTTTAGGGTCGTGGTCTATGCATGTGTGAAGTTTCATGAAAATAATCCAAAGGGTGTTCGAGTTATGCTCCGGACACGAAATCAGTGTACGAAACAACAAAGGGAGATAACTAAGAAATTAACGACGCAAGAGTTGTCATTCTTACGTGCGACACACCTTTGGGTCGTCTTCTATGCATGTGTGAAGTTTAATAAACTAGAAAATGTGTTCATAGAACAAGGATGTCTCACATATCGCTTTGATAATAAATGAGGCCAAATTCCAAGTCAAAATTTTCTTTTACCTGGGCGTTAAAGTTTTTGAAGCACCAAGTATGTGACCTTGACCCTGGGCTTGGCGGGGGTGGGCAGGGACGAACGTGGATTTGCCCACAGGGCGGTAGAGGTACCTTAGAGCAATGCATATGAAATGAAGCTGATCCGTGAAAAGAAAACAGAAATATAAGATAGTTTACTGAGCGTGTGATCGTGAAAGAAAACAGAAATTATAAGATATTTACCTGAGCGTTAAAGTGTTTGAAGCACTAAGTATGTGATGTTAACCCTGGGCTTGGCGGGGGCAGGACGAACGTGGATTTGGCACAGGGCCGTAGAAATATGAAGTTGATCCGTGAATGGAACTGGGTTTGGCGGGGGCAGGACGAACGTGGATTTGGCACAGGGCGGTAGAGGACCATTAGAGCAATGTGTATATGAAATATGAAGCTGATCCGTGAAAGAAAACAGAAATTATAAGATATTAACATGAGCGTTAAAGTTTTTGAAGCGCGTTAAAGTTTTTGAAGCACCAAGTATGTGACCTTGACCCTGGGCTTGGCGGGGGCAGGACGAACGTGGATTTGGCACAGGGCGGTAGAGGACCATTAGAGCAACGTGTATATGAAATATGAAGTTGATCCGTGAATGGAAAGAAACATAATAAGATATTTACCTGAGCGTTAAAGTTTTTGAAGCACCAAGTATGTGACCTTGACCCTGGGCTTGACGGGGGCAGGACGAACGTGGATTTGGCACAGGGCGGTAGAGGACCATTAGAGCAATGTGTATATGAAATATGAAGCTGATCCGTGAAAGAAAACAGAAATTATAAGATATTAACATGAGCGTTAAAGTTTTTGAAGCACCAAGTATGTGACCTTGACGCTGGGCTTGGCGGGGGCGGGACGAACGTGGATTTGGCACAGGCCGGTAGAGGACCATTAGAGCAACGCGTATATGAAATATGAAGTTGATCCGTGAATGGAAAGAACAATTATAAGATATTTACCTGAGCGTTAAAGTTGTTGAAGCACCAAGTATGTGACCTTGACCCTGGGCTTGGCGGGGGCAGGACGAACGTGGATTTGGCACAGGGCGGTAGAGGACTGATCCGTGAATGGAAAGAAAAATTATAAGATATTTACCTGAGCGTTAAAGTTGTTGAAGCACCAAGTATGTGACCTTGACCCTGGGCTTGGCGGGGGCAGGACGAACGTGGATTTGGCACAGGGCGGTAGAGGACCATTAGAGCAATGCGTATATGAAATATGAAGATGATCCATGAAAGAAAACAGAAATTATAAGTATTTACAAACGAGCGTTTAAAGGGTTTTTTTTTTTGAAGGAGCACTAAATTATGTGGGACCCATTGAACCCAATGGGCTTGGCGGGGGCAGGACGAACGTGGATTTAGGCACAGGGTGGCGGTAGCTGGAGGGATTTAGAGCAGTGGCGGTATATGAAATAATGAAGCTGATCCGTGAAAGAAAGAAAAACATAAAATTTATAAGATACTTACCTGAGCGTTAAAGTTTTTGAAGCAAAACCAAGTATTTGTAACCTTGACCCGCTGGGCATTGGGCGGGGGGGCCAGGACGAAACGTGGATTTTGGCACAGGGGCGGTAGTGAACCATCAGAGCAATGTGTATATGAAATATGAAGCAGATCGGTCGAAGGATGAAGAAATGATGAGACATTTACCCGAGTGTTAAAGTTTTGTGACGGACGGACGGACGGACGGGAGGACGGGACGCACGTTCCTACGAATGAATACTTGTTGGGTTTTTACTGTATAAAAATACCCAACAAGAGTACCCAACACTATCCTAACCCTACCCAATAAAATCCCCGTACGCTTACAAGTACCCATTCGTGTGTGCGGACGGACGGACGGACGGACGGACAAGGGTAACACTAAATGCCCCCTACCCCCCCCCCCCCCCCCCACCTTCGTTGGTGGTGGGGCATAAAAATATTCCAAAGGGTGTTCGAGTTATGCTCTGGATACGAAATGAGAGCATGAACCAACAAAGGGAGATAAGTAAACAAGAATTCCGCGGAATCAAATGCCTCGCCTTGTCCCGCCTTGACCTCGAGCCTGGGCCCGAAAGCAATTTTCACTGGCCCGAACATATTATACAATTATTAACTAGTGAGCCATGGAATATCAGATTATATTCTTTGGCTCACTAGTCAATAATTGTTTTATTATATGATAATAGTCTGTATATAGCACCTACGACCTTATGCTACTAGACAAAAATTTAAAAAGAATTTGAAAAAGAAAATGAAAAAAATAAATGGAAAAAAAAGTTTAAAAATTAAAAATAATAATGCTTGCTATGGAGCCCAGATTATTTTTTTAATAGTCCTATATTTATCTACATATATCTGCACAGGTCCACATAATGCCACAATATTTTCAACACAGTTTACGGAAATGTAATATCCAATGTAGTAATTTACCTGTATAAATTACCTGTGGTCAGAGTGGTCAATACTGGTCAAGACTGGACATTTGCACATGCTATCAAATGCACAGGTGAATGGTTCTCCCAGTCTATATTGTTCTCTCTACAGGTAAGGTGTACAGAACACACGAGAAAAGGTGTACAGAGCACACGAGAAAACGGGTCTTCATGCATTATTGTCCAGTTCGTAGAGTGCGCAAAACAAAAAAGGGAGATAACTAAAAAATTAGCTACGCAAGAGTTGTCATTATTGTGCGCGACACACCTCCGGGTCGTGGTCTATGCATGTGTGAAGTTTCATGAAAATATTCCAAAGGGTGGTCGAGTTATGCTCCGGACAGGAAATCAGTGCGTGAAAACAAAAAAAGGAGATAACTCAAAAATTAGCTATGCAAGAGTTGTCATTCTTGTGCACGACACACCTTCGGTTCGTGGTCTAATTGAATGTGTGAAGTTTCATAAAAATATTCCAAAGGGTGGTCGAGTTATGGTCAATCAGTGCGCGAAACAAAAAAGGGAGATAACTAAAAAAAATAGCTATGCAAGAGTTGTCATTCGCGGACGCGGCCCGCTGTCAAATCCATAGTATCCCCCGACGGAGTCCATAATAATACACTTATTTAATTCATATAAAGAACATTTTGTGCCTACTGCGTGGGCATGTACCTTTAAGGTCAAATACAATTAACAACCTGTCGATTAAACACAATACATGTATATTATGGATCTTAATATTGAACTGACGATAGTCACAATAGATAGACGCAGAAGCAACAGTCTGCTAAACGCCTAATGTAAACTTGTATATTTCATTTGACTGAATCTCATTAACAACGCTATCGTTATTTTCGCCAAAATAACAGTAGATGCTGCTTTAACTGCAAATAATTCTAATGCGGTACAGAACTTGGATTCTATGGTTCTAGGATGTCAGCCACATTAATGTATTTATATAATTATGTTTTACTAAATGACGAGAAGTGTAGGCCCTGATCAGACTGCGCGGATGCGCATTTAAGCCAGTAATTTAAACAATGCGGATTCTGCGCATTCTGTTCATGGTATTTGTAGCGATGCTCAAGGGTGTCACGTGACCCACGTGACCGGTATCTCATGAATATTCATAACTGGAAATTTACAGCCCAGATTTACTCCCGTTTTATTTCGGTCAGATATAGTATATTGACGGTGGAACAGGGAACCAAAATTGCAAGCATGTTGAAGAGAAGTGATGTAAGGTCAAGGAAACTGGGAAATCCCACATGAGATCGCTAAATATATACGATTACGAAGACTTTGAAAAACATAATTGCAGAAATAATAGGTATTGCAGACGATTTCACTTCATTTTTTAATATAAACTGACACAGACATATGTATATATTTGATACTAGTAAACTTTATTGACACATTCAAGCGGATTCATGCTTTAAAACGATGTGTTTTACCTCGCTATCATCAAGCCATTCATACACCGGAAGTTGAAATCCAAGATGGCGGACTTTGCAATTCAGTGCTGAGCAGGATAGAAAAAAACATGTATTTTTTAACACTGTAAGTCTTTGTAAGTCAAAATCATGAATACTGAAATGTATTATGATACAAATTACATTATGTGTATATAAATATTATATTGATTTTTATTTAATTAGTAAGTTATGGGACTGTTTCTTCGAGTTCACAATGTATACAATGTGGGTGGGGTAATGTTTTGAATATGTTTGGATTTTGTCATATTTAAGGTGAGTTTAAATTATATGGTCTAATAAGTAGGCTTAGAAATCACTACTCTTGACCATTTATACTTGCTATGTAAATATTAAGTTGGGTTAAATGCATTATTATGTTATAAAAATTAAATTTATTTTCTGTGTTTCAAAGTTTGAAACATTGTTGATGTTATAAATATTTTTAAAATAAAAGCTTGCGGATAATCATTGAAACTATTAAATAGCTTTAACTAACTAATATAACTACAATCCCACTGTCAATGCAATTAGTTATGCTAATTGTTGGATGTCACGCTAAGTACTATACTTGTCTATATTCATGGTATTTCTTAAAATAGTCTACACGTTTCTTGCACATGGTAACTGGGGCGCAACTGCATGATTTCTATTGACAGCAAGTTTATCAAATGCTTTGATGTTTGGTTCCATATATGTTGCCATGACTCTGGATGCTATAAATTGTATTGTATGATCAATTTATTGTATCTGAATATCTTGGGCTGCTTTTTCCTACTTTCTGGACAAGAAATTTTACAAGTCCGTCTATAGTACCTTACTTTAAAGTAAGATATCTTGGGTTTGAAACAAGATATTTTGACATGTCTTGTGTTTTTTTTCAATCTCAAAGACTATAGCTTAACACCAACAAGAAATTATGCTATTTTAAGCAATTTAAAAAAAGTGGCTGAGCATCGCTAGTATTTGTCGTTTATTTTTTCATCACACAACGCTGCATACTTATATTGTATAGAAGAAAACTTTAATACGGATTTTCGGGCTACGCATTTTGTATCAGTGCTGTATGTGTTTTTCGAAACTTCTAGTTGTACCTTTATTGACCTCCAGATGTCACACTATCGACTCTATTAATTTTATTGCAACTAAAAGTTGCTTGGCATGTTCCGTGCTTTCATTTGACACTAATATCAGCTGCCTATGACACTCCGCTGCGTTAAGAAGTCAGTTTTTTACCCGATTTCACCATTTATAGCGTATATTTGACCTCTATTGAGATCTAGAGGTCAAACAACTGACCATATAAAATTGGTCAAATAATAAAAAATACTTGGCATGTCTAGTAATTTCATTTGACACCAACATTAGCTTTCTACGACATTCCGTTAAAAAGTTAGTATTTTGCCAAAATTTGACCTCTCATGACCTTTCAAGGTCACGAAAAATGACCTTTAACGAGGTCAGATTGTTGGGGCACCTTCGGATTTTTGTTCCTGAGGTCAAAACCTATAGGAAACTGTTGAAAAAGTAACTTTCACAAGCATGGTAACGAACTCTCATTTTGTATATAGTAGCTCGTCTCTACTACACTGCATCGACATATATGGCGAGTTCCAGTTCTAAATGCCAAATCCTGAAAATGGCTAAACAAACCGATCTTTGCACCCACACATTTGTTAAAGTGTGCTTCCCATGTTGAAATATTAGTAGTATTCTGCAATTATCAGGAACCTCAAATCATGATTTCAGGATATATCCTGAATATTCCCACCCCTGATCTCGTCTCATAGTGACCATCTCAAGGGTCGGAACAATGATGATTTCACCGAGATCCGACCACTGCATCGACAGTTACGACCACAGGTGGAAGACTCGGACCTATCCCAGCTAACAATTGAACGTTGTTACAACGTGCTGTAAACGTTGCGCGAATGTTGTGGCAACTTTCAATTTTACGTTGTAAGCACGTACAAATGGCAAGTCCCTGGAATGTGCTGAGCACGTTGTGTGCAACGTTGCCACAACGTGGCTGCTACGTTGGGATCCATAATAAAATATTGTGATTACGTTGTAGTAACGTTTCTACAACGTTGATACAACGTGCCAACAACGTTCAAGCCACGTGCCAATTTACGTCGTGCCAACGTTGCCACAACGTTGCCAAAGGGATTAAATGTTATGATGACGTTGTTTCAACGTTGCTGGAACGTTGCTGGAACGTTGATACAACGTGCCAACAACTTTCAAGCCACGTGCAAATGTA
Organism: Conchocele bisecta; assembly: GCA_029237695.1. Taxonomy (NCBI): domain Eukaryota; kingdom Metazoa; phylum Mollusca; class Bivalvia; order Lucinida; family Thyasiridae; genus Conchocele; species Conchocele bisecta. The sequence goes on from CM055271.1 coordinate 32,382,975, forward strand.
CGTTGTGCCGACGTTGCCACAACGTTGCTGCTACGTTGCAAAAGATCAAATGTTATGATGGCGTTGTTGCAACGTTGCTGGAACGTTGACACAACGTTGATACAACGTGCCAACAACGTACAAGCCACGTGCCAATTTACATTGTGCCGACGTTGCCACAACGTTGCTGCTACGTTGCAAAACGGGATCAAATGTGGTGATGACGTTGTTGCAACGTTGCTTCAACGTTGACACAACATGCCAACAACGTTCTAGCTTTACGACCCAGCGTTGCTGCTACATTATCAAATGTCATATTTAAACTTTGAACCTTTCCATTGCACAAGCTGTTGGTCTGCAAGAGCTTTTAGAAAAAAACTGTAAATAGAAACAAGCATATGATAAAAAACAACAACGATAATATCAAATGTCATAAAATGTATCTCGTGTAATTAAAATACATTCTCTTCACATTAATTAATTATTGAAATTTATTACATTCCCAACGTGTTATTACATCGATTTTTCGGTGAGAGAAAACCCGTAATGAATTATTTATTGTTAACTAACGGTAGCGAGAACAACTGTTAATTTTTCATGCGCACATGCCTGCGCACGTGATTTTTGGATACGCATATTCAATTTGCAAACTATGTTTGAATAAACATACATTTATGATGTCGTTTATGAAATATAAACGTAATTTCTACATTGACGACGCCAGTAAACGTTGTTTTTGTTTTAGTGACATCACTAAAGTTGACGTCATTAATGTTGACGTCACATAGGCGCGCCACCTTTTTGCACTATAGCAGTTTACTAGGCTGAATTTTAGTCATTGAAAATGAAAAATTAACAACGTAAGTGTGCGGGAATGTAATAAATAGGATAATCCATCGTACACCTTTCAATATTGTGAAATAATACACTCTCGTTCGTCGGTTTCCGCGTAAATAACTCGTTCGCTCTGCTCACTCGTTGTTTACGCGGAAACCGACGGACGCTCGTGTATTATTTCACGCTATTGAAAGGTGTACCATGGATTATCCTCTATATAAACCAAAATGTCCTATTCCGAATCAGAAGTCACTGTATCATGTGCATCTATCCGATCATCTCCATGACCATCTGTCCGATCCGTCCGATCATCTGTCCGCTGCGTACATCTGTCCAATCTGATTGGTTACTGAAAGAAAACAGTACATGTATATGCTAGAACCTGGTTCAACTGTACTGGACAAGAATCGGATCCAACATGTAGAATATGGTATTTGGAAAATTTGCATTCCTCGCAAATAGTTTTACACGCAGATGCTTTTGGCGAAAGTGGTTATAAGCACATCGATTACAATATACAAATTAGTTCACTAAATTAAACACAATCATATATTTTGAACACGGTCATATCAAACTATGATTTACCATTGTGAGAAACACTGATCCTCAATCAGAGCATATTTAAGTGTCTCAACAATTCATATAATCTACATGTAGCATACATGACCGTGATCATTAAGTAACGTTTCCTGTCGTGTAACTAGAGCAAATAGTAATGGATATCTCATCTATTTAATACAAAATATGTCCTCGACCTTGGGCACAAGTGCTATGTAATGGAGTTTATTTAATTTGAGTACTGTAGGGTACTGCGTCTGTTTAATAGCTAAGGTCATGTGTAAACAGTTAACAGAGAAGAACCCTGTATTATAATTGTACTACCGGTAATAGGGAAACTCACAAAATCGATATTTACCGCTAAATTAAAAATGTAAATCATGATGATAAACAAGCGTATAAGGTGTCGAGCAAATTAGCTGATATGTAGACAAGTTGTTGATGAATGACAACCAAATACAATTAACCAACTTGGCCACAAGGACATCGCGAACCATCTGAACGATAATACACATTCAGTATGTTACCCAAGTACATCACCCCTAAGCAAGAGCTCTCTAAGCTGTGCAGTAGTCCGGGGTAGGTGTATCACATTCGATCCGACTGCCAGCACCTCTGCTGCAATATGCGTTATAATACTCTCAATAGCCGTAAGTAAATAGAGTGAACGGTCAGCAAGCAGCGCAGACTCTGATCAGATTGCGCGAATGCGCAAGCTGATTGGGACTGCACTGGCAGCACCCAACACAAGGTCTCTTTTTCTCAGCCAGAGCCCACACAACTGATTGACAAGACAAAACTGGTGTTTTATAACATGCGTTATAATTACTTTAAAATGCATCCAGCATGGATTACCCAACATCTAGTCGTAACTCATCTTAACACGTACATGTAGATCAGTGTGTAACACATGAAAAAATTATACATGAAGAAACTAACATGAATAATACAAGTCGAGATACAACGGGTATCGGAGACATCACTCTATAAGCTCTTGATTACTGTCGATCGAGGAAGACATGAACATATATCCAGATGAATGATCAGTAGAACACACCCTATCAATTGTAATTACTGCAGAATGAATACAGAAATTGGGTCGAGTAACTCGTGGGCCGAAACAAAATGGGGCGCATCAGGCGAATAAACATTCCGTCTATTTACGCATAGAAAGCCAAATTTCATTACGCTCTCCAAAAAGCAAGGTGTTATGGTAAACATATTTATGTATTTGGAACAACATAGACAATCGAAATTACCCTTCACAACTGGTAAATTCTGTGCCGAAATTCAAGTTCTGGAGTATCAGCAAACTACATAGGCCATGTGCGTCGATTCACACTGCGTAACCATGAAATTGACCAAATCTGTTGGAAAATAACTGATTGCTGGTCACTGATTGGTTACAAATACTAACATGCAGTAAATATTGTCTGTTTTATTAATTGTGTGGACTATTGAAAGAAATTCTATAAAATAATGAATTAGTATATTAAAACAGGGTGACCCAGTGTGTATTTTGAATTGATCAGACTATTTTATTTTACATTCTTAGATGATTTCACGATATGTAGTCTGCTGTTTCCAAAGTAATAAAATACTTAAAGTGTATAATTCCACCCAACTACATATGTATCACCAACGATAAGATACGGCTGGAATATATTGTAATAAACAACTGTTTGCCAACGGTAGGCGACAAAAAGACATGTTCGTGTCAACTGTTGTACTGTAGGCGGGGGGGGGGGGGGTGTAGGTAGGCGGGGGGGGGGGGGGGGGGGGGGTTTAGGTAGAATGGTGCTGATTTTCGACAAATTGATTTAGGTGAGACCCAAAAAACACATGCCTACAGCTGCATGTACAGTAGACTAGAATGCCATGTCTCTATATCGCTGTATATAGACTGGATTCGGTCATATGCCCAGTAATAGCGGTTTTCAAGATCGATGTTTATTTGCACACTTATCATCAATGCGCCCATAAATGCATACATATTTGCGTTAATTTGCGTACAGGATGATAGACATAATGATTATATGCCATTAATACACAATATTTCATAATTACTTAGTCCATAATCATATCAGTTACCCATTAATTCCTCGTTAAACCAGAGACATATATAAAATACACTGTGAAACCATGTTGACCTAATTCCACTCAGGCAATTCTACCTTCGACAATATTACCATGATTACGCCACCAATAAAATTAAACCACGGAAGGTCATGAACTTGCGTGTCATGTGGCGATGTTTATATAAGCGTTTTCATAAATTTTCCACTGGCAAAAAGACATAAAACAGAAAATCGTACAACAGTTGACCCGAACATGTCTTTTTGTCGCCTACCGTTGGCAAACAGTTGTTTATTACAATATATTTCAGCCATATCGTGAAACGTAATCCCATAACTCGATCTCGCTTCCGGATTACGTCATTTCGCTTCGGAATACCCAGATTTCTAAAAATAGTACCGGCGAAAGTTAATTATTCGTTATGGAAATCTTCCGGGGAATCCGCAAGCAGCGATAACATGTATGCTTTATCTAGTATGACAAAAAGACCGATACAAACTTTATTTTATTAGGTAAGTCATCCAATGTAACTCATACAGGTTATTTAATATAATTTCTTGCTTTGCACTGCTGGTTTAGCACATTTAGACACGTATTTAGACAATAATCGACAGATTTCAAATCTTGAAATCAGTCGCTACAGTAGGTATCTTTGAGGTCTATGGCTGTAACGGTAGTTCCATGTCTACATGTACAGCACTTACTTAAATACGATGCTTAGATCTACAGTAGTGTAGCCTAAGTCTGCGCGGAGTCTAAGTCTGCGCACCCATAATTTCTAGGCTGAACATCTGAATGGAAGGTATATGTTTTGGAATAAATGGGCCTATTAAAAACTCCCCCGTGTTATAATTGTATGACAATCCGATAATTCAGTAAAAAGTTATTTTAAAAAAATCGCCAAAAAGACAAAAATTGCTTATTTTGGTTGTACCCACTTGAGAAAACAGCACAATTTATATATATAAAATGCAATAAAGTAAGACACAATCCTGTCAGTGTGTTACTTGTGAATAATATTTCAATGTTAGTACCCAGTTTGGTTCCAAAACACTATGGAATGTCCCCCAGTTTCATTTCTTTGATCAGGTGCGCAGACTTAGGCTACAAAATGTAACCTCAAAAAACACATAGGTGATGTCATAAATCACATAGAAAATGTTATGTAATGACGTCAGAACGTCTTCAAATGTGACATGCACAACCATCTTTGAGCTGTTAATCAGATAGAAGCAATCTGAACTGAATATTTGAAAGGCAATGACCTCCAATTTGTTTTGACATCCTTAAGAGCGCAAACTTAGGCTTCAACGCTGTACTGGTAACTGCCGTTTACTGGGCCAAACACCACATTTCACTTTGTGATTGTTGTTACATCAGATATTAAATCTTATTTACAACATACAAATTATGATAAAATAACACACATATATCATAGAACACATGTTGGCATACGTGGTCAGTATATTTCACCTAAATTACAGAAATTTCTTCCAATTCAACAACCAAAATTTGTAACAAAACCGCAAAAGAACTGAGGCCAGGAACACGAATTGCCGCTTAAATATAAGCAAAGCTGGCCAGCGTAGTTTTGCACAATAATATTTAAAAACACAAATTGATATTAGAATTCTCCTAATCTATTTTATTCAATATTATCACGAAACGATTATTTTTAATTGAATTTAAATACTATATTCTATTATTATTATTCTATCAAGTGCGAAACTAATTTTATAGCTCCATATCTATAGTCTGTCAAACAACGTTGCCTCCACGTGCTGAGCACGTAATACAAACATTGTCTGATTTGCAGAGTATAACTGGCGGTTTGAGATTTAGCGACCTTATGTATGTCCAATTAGGTAGATTGTATGCCTTATTGTTGGTTCCATATATTCACCACACAAACGTCATTAGCACGTTGCCTGGACGTTGCATGCAACGCAACCAAAATGAAACATACGCAACCAAAACGCAACGTGCTAAAAACGTTGCATAAAAGTTGCGTACAACGCAACATATATGCAACGTTGTGACAACGTTGCTACAACGTTGTGTGCAACGCAACCTATGCGCAAAGTTGCTACAACGTTGTGTGCAACGCAACCTAGACGCAACGTTGCTACAACGTTGTATGCACGTTGTGTGTTTGCTGGGATGACACCAAAAAAAATGCCTATTAAAAAAAAATCACATTACCCCACCCACTTGGTCTCGTACAGTACCATATGGTATATAAAGGTGGGTATAAATAGGGCTATTATAGAATGAGCCCTCTCTTTTCCGGCTCGCACAAACACAATAAACATCGATTAAATGTATGACTTCTGTCTCTGGCAATCGATAAAGGTATTAGGTGTGTGAATATACTCACTTCAAATCGCTGTTTCTAGCATTTATTCAGTTATTCGCATTTTGTATACCCCATCCAAAGCGAAATTTGCGTGTACGAAAGAATCTCACACAGAATCGGAGGCCATCCGGCGTGGATTATCGGTCATATTTGACCGGTAGCTGATCGCCAGCTCAAACTGAAGTCGTGCACCATGACCATATACATTAGTAACTCCAACCATACAAAGTTCGTCCAATTGTGATCGTTCACCGATCTAAAAAAACACTTTCTAATTTCATTGGCTTTCATTCATGATTCGCGTACAATCAGATTATGCAGGGTCGACTTAAGACTTAAAAATCTACAAGCCCACCGGGCCAGTCAGGTTGAAATGTTACAGGCCCGAAGCCAAATTCACAGGCCCGAAACAAAGTCAACTAAATATCACCATTTACCGTCAATATCAATCATACAATTGCTTTATAAGAAATAAAATGCTATGCATTACACCAGATTGACTTTCAACAATGTTTTATTTGTACTAACAGCATACACATTTTCTTTTAACAGTAACAGTGTCATCCAATAGAAAAATAATGATTAATAAATATTATTTACTCGGCTACGGGTAACAAAAGCCTTGGACCCCTAGGTCTTCAACCATCAATATAATCATTTATATCTGAAAATGCAAACATATAATTATATTAAAAAAATAAAGATGGTCATGGTCCCAGGTGCAAGACTTTTTTTACCGAGTAATTAATATATATCATCAGACATCTCATCATGACTCAGACTAGATTCAAAAACACTCCAAGTATTGTTATATGATATTAGTGACACTGATTGAACATTAAATTATCACATGACTCAGACTAGATGTCAAAAGGTGAACAAAACAGAAGTTATTATTATGACTAGATTGATTGAAACAATACAATATAATATGAATAAAACTGGTAGCACAATGGAATGGAATATAATATAATGGAATGAAGTTTAATGGCTCTGCTATCACCGCTATGACAAATGTGTGGGCCACAGTGAGCCTAAAATAAAATAGCTCTTCGTACACAAAGCCACACGGACTAAATAAATAAAATAAAATAAATATGCACATCGGATTTGTCGTGTTCTTTAAGCGAATACATTTTGAAGGATTTATTTCCAGTCACATACGATCCGTGGGTTTCAAACTTGGAACAAATTTTACAATATAACTTTCCTGTATTGTGTTCAAGCCATTTAAATTCGGTCATCCATCCCGGCTGAAACGGGCGATTGCGCGACTTTTCATATTCGCGAGCCTTGCGCTGCTTTTCTTCTTCGCTTAACTTAGGCGTCTTGGCCGGGCTGGGGCCGTTTGGAACTCGCGAAGAAAAGAACTCCCCGACAGTTCTTTGCCTGTCCGCCATGTTGACAGTGAAACCGACACTGTTTCGTAATAGAGGTTTTCATTAGCCTACTGTTTACAAACGGACCAATGAGATTGCATATAACATCGATAAAATAATTGGCCGAGTCTACGTTAACGGTAACTGAAAATATATCGTTTTCGCACGGTTTCACCGGGTACACACGGTAATTTTGTTATTTGCCGAACCAAATTTCTACTGGCCCGACGGGCTACCTGAAAGGAAGAGTTACAGGCCCGAGAGAGTTTTCACTGGCCTCGGGCCTACGGGCCAGCGGCTATTTCGACCCCTGTTATGTCTTCCGGAAACCCTGAAAAGGGAAAGTCCTCGCCTCTATTTTTAGGTTTAGCCAATCAGAGATGTTCTTACATTGTATTATGGAAGATGGTGCATTGACCCAGTTCCAGATAATGAACGAAATTATAGAAAAAGTGTTTTTTAGATCGGCGAACGATCACAATTGGACGAACTTTGTATGGTTGGAGTCTCTAATGTATATGGTCATGGTGCACGACTTTAGTTTGAGCTGGCGATCAGCTATCGGCCAAATATGACCGATAATCCAGCCGGACGGCCTCCGATTCTGTGTGAGATTCTTTCGTACACGCACATTTCGCTTTGGATGGGGTATACAAAATGCGAATAACTGAATAAATGCTGGAAACAGCGATTTGAAGTGAGTATATTCACACACCTAATACCTTTATCGATTGCCAGAGACAGAAGTCATACATTTAATCGATGTTTATTGTGTTTGTGCGAGCCGGAAAAGAGAGGGCTCTTTCTATAATAGCCCTATTTATACCCACCTTTATATAACATATATGGTACTGTACGAGACCAAGTTGGTGGGGTAATGGGATTTTTTTTAATAGGCATTTTTTTTGGTGTCATAGGTCCGAGTCTTCCACCTGTGGTTACGACGGGTTGAAGTTGTACATGTTGCTGCTGGACACGTACCCCACCCACCATGATCAACATGCAAACACTTGAACAGTCCATATCTTTGGATTGCATCGACCGATTTCGATCAAATCCTCGGCATCTTGATCTGTGCATCGTGCTCAAAACGTGTACGAGTCGCTCAAGTCGCCTCGACTACGACGAAGCCGCAAGACATTGACTGTTTTCAAATTGCAATAACTTTGCATTACGTCGACGGATCTCGATGAAATCTTCAGCGTTGTGCTCAGTCTGCGAGCGTACAATCTTCAACAACGCCGTGGCGAAAAATAATCCAAAACTTCGCCGCGTCGTGACGTCGGCACAAACTCAAAATTACGTCACGACTGTCATGTGATACGTACCTTTAAGCGAGCCTGTGCTATTTTTAGCGGCCAATCCGAGAGGCCGTTACGTGAATGCGTCGGCCGTCGTCCAATGGGTGCCGAGATAATAAAAAAATAATGAGAGAGCTCCATCATTTCAGCTGGTATAGAAGCCAGTGTCGGCCGCATCTCGTTTGATTTTGCTCTGCGCTTCCCGACGAGACACACATAGTCAGTGTGTTGAGTTAGGGTAAAAGGCAGCTTCCCCGGTCTTGGTGTGACTAACCGACTCTGCTCGCTTCGTAACCCAGTTCTGCGAACTTGGCTGGGATAGACGATCGTTAACGTTTCAAGTCTGACCTCCCGACTTCACTTTAGCCGCATAGTACTCGCGATTGCCCGCAGCACGTAAGGTGCGAGTCGTGTTAGGCGAATTTGGTACTCGTTCGCACTAGATGTGGTCTTAATAACGAAACGCTTAACGATTGTTCTCCGGCAAACCCTGCTTGCTAGTTATGGCGACAGAACAGCCCACCCAGAGAAGACGGCGTCAGATCAGTCACCACCACAACAACCTTCAATGGCCTCGTCGGTGCTGGCACAGACGCACAAGTCAGTCAGTGCGACGACCGAGCGACACTGTCAACCATTTGACGAACAATTGCGTAAGGTGGTTTTGAAAACGAGAATACTAGGTGTCGTTAGACTGACCCCACGGGGACGAGGAATGTCACGACCTGTCGCCCCCGGAAAGTATCGTTTTTCGTGGCGATGATGCTCGATAGCCTAAATATGCCTGCCCTTTGATGCCCCCGGCAACCCGACGGACCTCCATTATACTATGGACCGCGGTACGGTTGCAGCGACAGGTGCGACGGTATAGCGGGTTAGGCCCCCGGACGGGTAACACCCCCGCCACTCTTCCGTGTTGTGGGCATCACCCCGACGGTTTGTGCTGTCGACACTGCAGTGGGCCAAAAAACCAACAGCAGTCTCGACTGACATGTCCATCGCTGACCAAAAAACTCGGCTCTTGTACCGGAATAGAATGGTGCTTAACGGCCCATCAACACAAAAGAGTATCATTTAGGGCCAAGTAATGTAGATGAAGAATAAAAGTAATAGTAAAATAATATGTTATTTGTGGTAGGTTATCAGATGATCAGGGTAAAAATATTAAAATGATAAACAATATAAATGAACATGTATAGAATTATAAAATTATAGAATGAGAAACATGTATAAAATGATAAAAATCAGATCTTCCGATACAAACTGTTTTCATGAAGAAAGCTAAGCAAACATTCAATTTTCTCCACCTGGAATAATTCCGCAAGTGAAATAACATTGAAGTGTTTGCGTCGAATATCGGCAAAGTCGATACAGTCCTGTGGCATGGAAGGCACCTAGGCCCCCCAATAATTGTGTACATTTTGGATTTTTTATTCTAATATATTTGTGTAATCTGGGAACTTTGCTGAGAACTTTGCTGAGAATGCAGGAAATGGCGTTTCACACCACTTGGATTTCAAAAATTTCCGGGGGGGGGGGGGGGCATGCCCCCGGACCCCCCTACCACTATCGGTCCCTTCGGGCCCTCAACATTGGACCTCCCCAATAATGTTCGGCTTCCGCCGCTTATGTACACACCATGGACGCGGCTCACCCTTGAGCATATACGAATGCGTTAGTCGTGTATGTCCAATGCGCAATCGACTAAGGACAACTTCATCCCGGTGTACATGTCTGTAGCCAGGTGTCCATTCGCCCAGAGTCGGTTTCACAGTATGAAGTTTATTATCTGTGAGCAGATCCCACCGGGTCTGCATTGTATCGGAGATGAATGAGTTGATGGATGATTTAAAATCATGATAGCAAACAGGAAAATTATTAGTCGGTAGCTCCAGGGCAGCATTGGCAGTACTATCTGCCCTGTCACTGCCTCTGACACCAGTTTGACTAGGGAGCCAACACAAAATAATGTCCTTGCCAGACGAAATTAAAATATGGTTTAGCTCAATAATTTGTCGGATAAGTGGTTGCTCAAGCTTCATGTAGTATAAAGCTGGTAGTGAATGTAATGAGTCGGAAAATAAAATGAATGTCTTTCTCAAGATATTTTCGCAAAATCAAGGGCTAGTAAAATTTGCCTCAATTTCTCAGAAAATATCGAAGATTTGTATGGGAGTCTGGATTGAAGATCTCCCTCGGGGACAGCTGCAGCTACCCGCCGGTCCCTGTCCTTTGAGCCATCAGTGAAAAGCGGCGTGTATGTATTGTATCTGTCTTTTAACTTCAAGAAAAAGTGATTTAAAAATGGATGGGTCAGTTGTTGCTTTCGTGTGCTGGCTAAGTTCGAAGATCACCTTGGGCTGCTCCAACTGCCACGGTGGAGTATCTGGGACAGTGTATTTGCCAAGCAATGTGATCCAGATCCAAGCCAGCATCATGTATTAAAGGATCCATTCTCTTGACGAATGGTGGCTTGAAGCTTGGTTTCTTATAGAACACAGCATCTGTAGTTCGATGAAAGACAGTGTCATAAGCTGGATTAGACGGATTGGAATGTAGTTTAGTGGCGATTGCAAAGATAATTTGGTGCATCTGTCGTGGAGTGAAGGCTCATTTGACTCGCCATATAAGCTCTGTGCGTTAGATGTACGGAATGCTCCCAGGCATAGTCTTAAGCCTTGATGGTGTATTAGATCGAGAATCCGAAGATTGGATTTACTGGCAGATCCATATACAGTGCATCCGTAGTCTAGTTTTGAGCGAACATGTGCGATGTAAAGACGGTGCAGCACGTTTCGGTCTGCACCCCAGTCATGATTTGCTACCACTCGTATTAAGTTGAGTGCTTTCTGATATTTAGCTTTCAAGTATCGTAAATGAGGTTTCAATGTGAGGTTTAAAAGTGAGTTTAGAATCAAAGATAAGACCAAGAAACGTCTGCTCCCGAAAAATTGGGATGTGATGTGTTCCCAGGTTACGTTTGGGATAAGGGTGAATACCGTGTCTTTTGCAGAAATCTTTTCGAAAACTTTAAGCCGTGGCCCACTTGTTAATTTTTTTGAGGCTTAGTTGTAATTGGCGCTCAATAGTTTGCATGTTCTTTGATTTGTAACATATTAGGAAATCATCGACATATAACGAGCAGTCAACACCTGGTTGCAGGCATTTTATAATGTTATTGAGCGTAATGTTACAAAGAGTAACAGACAATATACTTCCCTGTGGCACACCCATTTCCTGTTCTTAGGGATCGGAAAGGGTTGTACCGACTCGGACTTGGAATTGTCTGTCTTTCAAAAAATTAGAAATAATATCAGGGAGATGACCCTTCAGACCGAGGTCTTGAACGTCGTTCATAATCCCATACTTCCACGTCGTGTCATATGCCTTTTCTAGGTAAAAAAATACGGCAACTATATGCTCATTGTTAACAAAACCGTCTCGAATGAATGCTTCGAGTCAAACCAGATTATCGGCAGTGCTTCTCTGGCGACGAAATCCCGACTGATATTCAGATATCAGTCCATTGGATTCCAGAAACCAGACTAGCCTGTCATAAATCATTCGTTCCATGCTTTTACAGACGCAGCTAGTAAGTGCGATGGGACGGTAACTTGATGGGTCGGTGTGATCCTTGCCCGGTTGGGGAACACGTATGACTGTATCTTCCCGCCATGAAGGCAGAAACACGCCTTGTTCCCAAATGGTATTAAATATTTCGGAGGTTATCTAAAGAGTGTTCATGTAAATGCTTAAGTAGTTGGTAGTGGATATCATCAGGGCGAGCTGATGTATCATGTGCTTTCTCGAGGGAAGCTGTTAATTCCCTCACAGAGAAAGGAGCGTTGTAATGTTCTGAATTGTCTGAATGAATTAAGATTAAGTTTCGTTTTCTATTGCTCATATTTCACCTTCAAGAACTCCTCAGAATAGTTATTAGATGAGGAGTTCCTGGAGAAGGTATCTGCTAAAGTGTTTGCAATATCGGCTTTGGAAGAAAATTGATGTCCTGCTTTGTTGAGATGGTTAATTGAAGTCGTTTTACCTTTACCGTTTGTCATGGTTTATTGACACGTTTGGGCTTTGTCGAGGTTTTTGGTATTCTCCTTTCTGCAATATCGTGTAAAAGGGAAACGTAATGTTCTAGTGGATCTTTCGCATCTCGAAAGCGGTCAAAATCAAGTTCAATCATGCACATATTACGAAATGTGTCCCAATCGGCTTTATGTAATTTACACCTCTGGACTCTGTCAGTGGATGGTGGTCCATTACTCTGCAATAAGACAGGAAAGTGGTCACTCCCACATAGGTCGTCACCAACTTTCCACGTAAAGTCTAAATACAGAGAAGGATGACACAGAGTTAAATCCAGAGAGGAATATGAACCGGTTGCGGGATGTAAATATGTGCTCAATTTATCATTGAAAATGCTGAGATTGTGATCGGAATTTTTTTTTCTCAATAAGTTCCCCCTTTTTGTGTGTCTTTACAACCCCAAAGCATGTTATGTCCGTTATCATCGCCAAGGAGAATGAAAGGCGAAGGGAGCTGAGAGACAATATTATCTAGTTCTGATTTTAACAGGACTGCAGATGGTGGAATGTAGATAGAACATAATGTAATATTCTTGCGCATCGTAACACTAACGGCCACAGCCTGAAGATTAGTGTCAAGATTCACAAGACTATGTGGGGTGCTCAAATTAACGAGTATTGAGACTCCACCAGATGCGCGTTCAGCGTTATCTGAACACTTACTGTATAATGCATGCGATTTAAAAGAAAATGTATCGTCAACTTTCAGGAATGTTTCCTGAAGACAAACAACAATGGGGTTGTGTTGGGTTAATACAATTGTTAATTCATCACGATTTGCTTTAATTCCTCGACAGTTCCATTGGATAATAGTATACATGTTTATGTAGGTGGAAGTATGGGTTTGCGGGGTGGAACAGGTTTGGGAGTTGGAGTGTCAGAAAACTCTCCAGTCTCCATCGAGTCCAACGACTCAAACCTGTTCTCTACTGAGATGGGGCCGTCTGTCCCCATCTGCGATCCAGTGTCCTGAGACCCTTTCTTGGGCGGTTTGACGGGGATCCTCTCCTTGACAGTAGGCCTACCCCTGAATGGTAGTGGAGGTGCCGTCCTTTCGCCATGCCCTTGCCGTGATCGCTCAGTTGACATGACCATCGTCTGCTTCAAGGTCTTTTGCTTAGCCCGATATGTAGGGCTTTTGGAAGGCGTGGCCTTTGAGCTCTTGCCTTCCGAAGCTGGTTTGAATGAATGCTTCGAGTGTAACCTGATTATCAGCAGTGCTTCTCTGGCGACTGAATCCCGACTGATATTCAGATATCAGTCCATTCGATTCCAAGAACCAGACAAGCCTATCAGTAATCATTCGTTCCATGGTTTTACAGACGCAGCTAGTAAGTGCGATGGGACGGTAACTTAATGGGTCGGTGTGATCCTTGCCCGGTTTGGGAACATGCATGATTGTAGCTTCACTCCATGAAGGTGGGAAGACGCCTTGTTCCCAAATGGTATTAAATATGTCAAGGATGTTGTCTAAAGAGTGTTCAGGTAAATGCTCCAGGTAGTGGACATCATCAGGGCGAGCTGATGTATCCTGTGCTTTCTCGAGGGAAGCTGTTAAGTCCCTCATAGAGAAAGGAGCTTTGTAATGTTCTGAATTGTCCGAATTGAAATTTAGTTTTGTTTTCTCTTGTTCAGATTTCACCTTCAAGAACTCCTCAGTACAGTTATTCTTGGGGGAAGGTTTCTGCTAAAGTGTTTTGTAATATCAACTTTGGAAGAGACTTGGTGTCCTACTTTGTTGAGGTGATTGATTAAAGTCATCTTAGCTTTGCCGTTTATCTTACGAATCATGTCCCATGTTGTTTTCATTTTTGATCGCGAGTTCAACTTGGAGACAAAATATCTCCCAAGTTTTTCTCTTGCTAGCTTTGATAGTGCGTCTAGCTTTCGCTTTAAAAATTCGATGAGCATTCAAATTTTCTTGTGTTACTTGTGTATTGATTTGACGTATAGTCTGCTTATGAACAGTCGTTGCTGGTTTGCATTCTTCGTCAAACCATGGCTTATTGACACGTTTGGGCTTTGCTGACTCTGAAAGAGATGGTCGATGAGCAGGTGAAACAACATTTTGGCATCGACAAACTTATGCCGAGACTGCTCGTCAAGCACATGGTCTGCGCTCACGACTACCTAATAAACAAGCTGCGCATAGCTCACAAAGACGTGGCACTGACCATTCCTTTCCTTGTTCAATCGCTCGACCTTCCGGGCCACGTTTTCTATGAGTATCATCCTCGGACCCAGATACGTGACGTTTCTGAACACACACTTCTTGATCTAGTCGACTGTGAATTTGAGAACGGCTCCCATCTTTCCAGATATCGCAAACATTTGTTTCACCTCTTTCCGCTCCGATCGCTTTGTGTCTTTGCATCACTGTTTCTCGATGTGCTGCCACATTGCCTCTCCTACCGCAATAGGCTTCCAATCGTCTGCGACGGACGGCTCAATGGTTACGAGCAGAGGCTTCACGAGTCTGGCGTCCGTCCGTATAGTTTCTTCAGAAATTTCATGACAGCGTCGCACGACACGATCAAGTCCCTTGAGTTGTTCTTGCAGTAATCGAGTCATCTCCGTGTTTTCTTCGGGTCGCCCGATTGGATCCATCCGAGTAGGAACTCGTCCGACAGATGGGAAGAGTTGCGCAACGATGTTAGCACTGGCACGAACAAACAAGCGTAGTCGATCTGACGTAGTAGACGAGCGTCTATGGCGTTGGTGATGTCTTCTTCAGAGCGAACAGTCAAGCATCGATTCTTTGAAGGTTTACCGACCAAGTTGAGATGCGAGTAATCAGTGGTTGTCTTCTTTCCTTTATCTGGTACACAGAAGAGCCCGTCGTTTGTGTCGCTGCTGTTCAACGGCACGACTGGATATGCACCGTTCGCCGGCTTTCTCATTTCGATGATGGCATCTATCGCGGCCTGCGTCTCATCTGTTGTCTTAATCCACAGGCCATTTTGTACGATCGTGTCGGTCGATAGGCTCAAAGGTGTAGTCTTAGACATTTGAGCGTCTCGCGTCCGACTATTTGCTCTGACTTAGCATTCGAAAATTTCGATTGCTCGTGTAGACGGCCGTGTCTATCACCGACGTCGGCACTGTCTTTCCATTCTTCAACATCTTCATGGAGGCCAAGTCGGCACCGCTGCGGTGTTCTATATCAGCCATTTCGCGAAACCGAGCACGAAGATCTTCATGTCTCCCGTGACACTGTGGAACACTGCATCTCGAAACACGACTTGATACGACATCTTCTTAGACCCGCGTCGCCGACACGATAGAACAGTTCTGTTTACAAATATACCCGAGTTGAAGCAGTACTCGTCCAATGATGTCAGCAAGGTCGACACTGGATCGGCAGCCGTTACCTGCCCGTCGTACATCAATTCCAGATCGAAAAACAACCGTGCGTCTTTCAACAACACTTCGTACCTGTGCTTGTTTATCTTCGCGAGTCAACATGACGGCGAGGTCTTCGAAATTACAGCCGTGGTCCGTTGACCGCTTCAACACGGATAAGCAGTTCAGCAACGAAAATTGCTTCACAGCCGACTTACGCCATCCGTCACTAGCAATTAGCAAGCCCGGCCTCTCAAGTGCATTGGCAGTTTCGCGAAACCAGAGCACACTTTGAACGAACAATGAATTTGAGCCATGAGTAGAAAGTAGTGGAAAGCGGTGTGCCTTGTGATCGTGCGCCTCTCGAATTTATACTGTAAACTTTTTAATATAAAATAAATAATGTGTGATGTCACAGCTTCCTCGCTTTCTGATTGGTCGACTTACTGTCTTTCATCGAACTACAGATGCTGTATTCGATAAGAAACCAAGCTTCAAGCCACCATTCGGCAAGAGAATGGATCCTTCGATACACGATGCTGGCTTGGATCTGGATCACATTGCCAAATACGCTGTTCCAGATACTCCACCGTGGCAGTTGGAGCAGACCAGGGTGATCTTCGATCTTAGTCGGCACACGAAAGCAACGACTGATACATCCATTTTTAAATCACTTTTTCTTGAAGTTAAAGACAGATACAATACATACACTCCGCTTTTTACTGATGGCTCACAGGTCGGGGACCGGGTAGCAGCTGCTGCCGCTGTCCCAGAGGGAGATCCTCAATTCAGACTCCCAGACAAATCTTCGATATTTTCTGCGGAATTGAGAGCAATTTTACTTGCTCTTGATTTTGCGAAAATATCTTGCAGAAAGCAATTAATTTCATTTTCCGATTCATTATCTTCACTACAAACTTTGTACAACATGAAGCTTGAACATCCACTTATCCGCCAAATCATGGAACTACACCATATTTTTGCTTTCGTCTGGCAAGGACATTATTTTGTGTTGGCTCCCCAGTCATACTGGTATCAAGGACAATGCCAGGGCAGATAGTGCTGCCAAGGCTGCCCTGGAGCTACCGACTTCTCGTGTTCTTGTTTGCTATCATGATTTTAAATCATCCATCAACTCGTTCATCTCCGATACAATGCAGACCCGGTGGTATCTGCTCACAGATAATAAACTTCATGCTGTGAAACCGAATGGACTCCTCCTGGCTACAGACATGTACGCCGGGATGAAGTTGTCCTTAGTCGATTGCGCATTGGGCATACACGACATACACGACTAACGCATTCGTATATGCTCAAAGG
Organism: Conchocele bisecta; assembly: GCA_029237695.1. Taxonomy (NCBI): domain Eukaryota; kingdom Metazoa; phylum Mollusca; class Bivalvia; order Lucinida; family Thyasiridae; genus Conchocele; species Conchocele bisecta. The sequence goes on from CM055271.1 coordinate 32,400,217, forward strand.
TGAGCCGCGTCCATGGTGTATTCCATGCCACAGCGCATTTACCGTGCAACACTTCCTACTGGACTGTATCGACTTTGCCGATATTCGACGCAAACACTTCAATGTTACTTCACTTGCGGAGCTATTCCAGGTGGAGGACATTGAAGGTTTGCTTCGCTTTCTCCATGAAACTAACTTGTATCGGAAAATTTAATTTTATCATTTTATACATATTTCTCGTACTATAATTTTATAATTCTATACATGTTATTGATTTATATTGTTCATCATATTACTATTTTTACCCTAATCATCTGATTGCCTACCGCATCTGATATACTATTTTACTATTATTTTTTTTTCTTCATCTACATTGCTTGGCCCTAAATGATACTCTTTTGTGCTGATGGGCCGTTAAGCACCATTCCATTCCATTCCATTCTGATTGGTCGAACAAGTAGAGAACTCTTTCAGTGTAAAAACGATCCCTACGTTTTCGTGACGTCACAACTTGCTTGCTTCTGATTGGTCTATTCAAATGTTCCCGCCAAAATCCATGGCTTCTAATTGGTCGAGACAGTTTGATCTGATCGAAAGTCGCCAAAATATTGCAATGAATTGGATTGTTTGAAATTTTTGATCGTGAGCTCGGGCGAGTTTAATATAAAACGAATAAAAAGCGGAACTCACAAATGAGGCCATAAGTTATGTCACCTATGACCGATTTTATTGTGTGAGGTGTCAAATTAAAGGGGATGCGATTAGCTTTAATGTGGTATATAGATGAACTAATTTGGATATACCGGAAGTTATAAATGTGTCTATTGAAAAATACATTTTCTTATGTTTTTTTTCTCCCTGAAAATGGTGCTCAGATGGAACTCATTAATGTATTAAACAATTATATTTCTTAAAACGGTGTAGCAATTTGAGATGCACCACATTAAATGTGATATTTGTAGCTTTAATTTGATATATTAATTTGTATAATTGGTCATTGTGAAAAATAGTTTAATGTGAATTGAAAATAGCACGTTGTCTGTTGCGGATTAGACAGTACAAATACAGCGATACTCACCGGAACGGAACCCTTAATAAATTACACATCCCTTTACCTATTACAATATATTTTGTGTTATATTAAAGATGAGTCGCATAACTTTAATTTGATTCATTGGTCGATATATTTAGAGATTTATAAAGTATGAAACTATTCGCTTTAATAATGCAATTGCAACGGCCTTATTTATCGCCAAATGATCAACTGGTGGTTAACTGAGAAAAGGACAGGGCTGCATTGATTCCCATGCCACGTGTGCTCTAAATATAAACATGATGTAGTATTATGGTAAGATACAAAGGCATATTTAAAGGTACATGTCCACTTAGTAGGCACAAAATGTTCTATAGGAATTAAATAATTGTGTCACTATTCCACCAGTTCTAAAAATTACGAGTGCCCGCTACACAGATATAATCATTTAATAATATTTATTTTACTGATAGTGACTGTCGGTGCTATCAGGCTATTTTCATATGCAAATGAGGCATATGTTTTAATTAGTTATTCTAGTTAAATGTGACACCTGAACATATAATATTTTCGACAGATTATAAAGTATTATCATTGCACATCAAAAAATAAATACAGAGAATAAATAGTAATGTCCGTTAACATTTTAAGGAAACACGGTTATCGCCCCTGATATCAATATGGAAATTGACTTCTGATATAAAATGTATAATAATGCCAATCAATACGTGGGGTAATGGTGAAATAATGTTTATTTTGCCAGACCATGTCTCAGATTATGTCTTTGATATAAAGAACATTTTGTGCCTACTGGGTGGGCATGTACCTTTAAGGATCGTACATGTAGTCACCGCAAAAAAAACAATGTGATATAAGTGAACATGAAACTAAACGTACTACGAACATGTAATTATAAGATAAAATTGGAATATCCGAAAATAATTATAAACAGATAACACGGTCATGGCCCATACGCACACATCAGGATAGTTTGCAAGGGTAAATTATTATAGTTTATGGAGACCATGTAGACACTGGTAAATGAGAAATAAAACAATCATGAGTCATTGACTGTTATCTGTTTATGGACGGAACGTAATCTACTGTAGGGAACCATACGTCGGCTATATAAAGAGAAAAGCAAATTTATACTTTTATGTAAATTTAATTATGGCATATTACACTTAATCAATTGATCTGATGTAAAATAGACTATGATGACTACCATTTAACTATGTTTGCTTCAAATTGCGTTACTTTCCATGTACGCTGCTGTACATTCGCTCATCAATCAATATTTACCGCTATGACAAAAACCGAATGAAATACCATTCTCATACCAGCGTAAATTCCATATCAGCCTATAAGAACATATGTATACATGTGCGCACTCTTATTTGACTATTGACAGTTCACTCTTAAATAAGCGAAACATTAAACATATCTTCCAGCAAATACAGATATAACTTATAATTATCTGGTGACTCAAGTATGCTGAAGTCTTCTAGAGCTAGACCACCAGAACAGAATCAGAAATTGAAGCAGTTGCATGGTCATGCTTTAGACCGATTGCGACAATTAATTCACATTTTTCTCCTCCGGGATATATGTAGTAACTAAGTTTATCAATCAACAAGTTGATCAGAACCTACATTGTCTATATCACTTGTATCAGGTATGCTATAGTTTCCCCATTGACATCTCGCATGTGGCACGCTTAATAAATTTCGTATAACAACAAACATTAAGCGCGACATAATGGATTTTAAATTTTAATACTCGACACGTGCAATAAATCTGATCAGCCTGAGTGGATTCGCCGAGTCACAAAGAGGGATAAAGTCAATAAAATTAATTATTTCGCTGGCAATTCCCCCGGGAACAACCTTATACAAACGCAACACTCACTTATATTTAGCATTTAATCAAGCAAAATACATCATTGTATAGTATTTTAGACAAGCAGGCAACGCGACATTTGAGAAACACGCATTTCTTACTATAAACACATCCAATCCAATCCAATAACCTGTCCTAAATAACTACATAATTAAATTAATTCCTACCATATTACCATTGCGACAAAAATACGTGTCGCTCTAGTGTCGGTCAACACTTGAATGACAAGATTCCGCCAGTGGTCACACCCAGTGACCACGCTTGGCGCGAAAACTGAACACGCGCAAGCGGGTTACCATCAATCAATATGCATTTGTACAACAGAATCATATTGTTTATTACAAGTAGACATGAAAACATGAGTATCAATGCACATGAACCAGCAGACAGATGGTCCAGAGTTGTGCTACATGTCAGACCCTGAATCGCACTCGAATTAGGTACAGGGTGGGTGGGAGATCACATGGTTGTCAAATGTAAATAATGTGTCACGTGCAGTACACATTTTCTGAAATAACTTCTTTAGCACATTACAGATAATATTCATGAAATATGGCTCAGAAAATACAACAATGAACACTTTTTATGATGGTGTTTGCTATTTATCACATAATCCTATCATTTTTGACGTCCACATCGTCGTCCACATTGGGTTTCCTTTCACCGATTTTCTTCATATTTCACACATGCATTTTTCTAATGATCCTCTACCATACTGCGAGAAATCCATGACCCTCCCAATCCCTATAACCCCAAGGTCAATGTCACAGACTTATCACATACTGAAAACTTAACAGTGCGAGAAGTTTCTTATAACTTCTCTTTCCTTTGCTTTTTAGTGCAGTCACAAATCCGCAAATATGCCCATGTCAAGGTTACACAATGCACTAATCCCTTATATACAGGCAAGGCATCTGCAGGCGCGACACGTGGCGAAAGTATTGTGTTACACAATTGGTTACAGTCGCAAGACTCGACACTCTGGCCATGCGCAAACATAGCTTAAACTGTACACGATTCTCTGCGTGATAATCATACATTGGGAAAAGGTTTTGTATCAACAACAAGAGTGCCGAAGGTCACAATATACGCCCGCCGAGGCAAGGCTAGTCAACAAGGGGAGATAACTCACTGAAAATCAATAAGCTTTTTCGTCTTGCCGTGATAAACATGTATACCGAATTTGTATGTTATATAATTATCAATCAATAGGCTTTTTCGTCTTGCCGAGATAAACAAGTATACCAAATTTTGTTACTATTGATGTAGTAGAACTTGAATTATTGCGTGGACAAGGCTAGAGTTAGACAATTAAAAATGGCCGCCAAGGGGAGACAAGTCATCGGAAATGCTTTTTCGTCTTGCCTTGATAAACATGTATACCGAATTTGGTTATGAATCGTTGAAGTAGAATTTGAATTATCGCGTGGACAAGGATACTGAGTGCGAACATTAAAAATGGCCGCCAAGAGGAGATAAGTCATCGGACATTTTTCAGAATCAATAGACTTCTTCGTCTTGCCCGTACAAGATGAATACATAATACGTCCCGTTTTTTTCAAACGGGCGTATAACAAGAGTTGTCAGAAGACAACGACGCTCGCCTGTTGGCAGCATTGACTCGAGTAACTGCTTACCGAATGAAATCATGAGAGAGGGTCATCACCCGACAGCATACAATAAATATCAAGATGTTCCCTGTAAAGAAACAAATGTTATAAGAAATTTACCTAAACGTTATGTTTATGAACACACTAAGTTTGTGACCTTGGCCTTGGGGTAAGGGGTGGGCGGTGGGTCGTGGATTTGTTACAACATGATATAGGGTCATGAGATGAATATACGAATGAAATATCAAGGGGTTCCATGAAAAGAAACAGAAGTTATAACACGTGACCCCAACGTTAAGTTTATGAAACACTTATAAACACACTAAATTTCTGACCTTGACCTTGGGACAATGGGTGGGTCGTGGGTCATGGATTTGTTACAGCATGAGAGGGTCATCTGAGGAATGCATGTATGAAATATCAAGGTATTCCATGCAAATAAACGGAAGTTATAAGACATTTACCCGAACGTTAAGTTTGTGGACGCCGACGACGACGCCGATGACGCTGGGGGTATGCCATAAACTCTTCTGCACTTCGTGCAGGTGAGCTGAAAACTACCGTATGTATAAAATGTTGTCTTTTCTGCGCTTGTCACTTCGTTCGGAGATCACGTGACTAGCCACCCTGAGGTAGTTAACTTACCGATAATAATTAAATTATATTATCTCGGCAGTCTTTTGCCTGACCCTTAGCTATTGCCTGTCCGGTTATAGACTTCGTCATCAGCTCCTGCTTTGTGAACAGGTGGTGCATCAAAACTTAACACATTCCGTGACCGTCTTCCCGGTCACGTTCTTTTTCAGTTGCTCCTAAAATAAAAAGAGTTGTCAGGAGACAACGAAGCGCGCCTATTCGTGCTTGATAGTCGAAGGTTGGCAGTTTCTAGGTCTGACCTTAACTTGGTCAAGGCTTTCTACCATTGTTTTGCAGAACAGAATGATAGACAACTTTCATATAAATGTGTCAGTGAAATATCAAAACATTACCAAGTATGTGAGCTTGACCCTGGGCTTAGCACACGGCGGTAGAGGACCCTTAGAGCAATGCGTGTGTGAATATAAAGCAGATCCGAGCAAGGAAACAAACAAAATATAGGCCATTTACCCGAGCGTTAAGGTTTCTTGACGCACCAAGTATGTGACCTTGACCCAGGGCTTAGCGGGCGCGGCACGGACGTGGATTTATCACATGGCGGTAGAGGACCCTAAGAGCAATGTTTATGTGAAATATGAAGCAGATGTGAGCAAGGAAACAGAAAATATAGGCCATTTACCCGAGCGTTAAGGTTTCGATTTTTGAAGACGGACTGACGCCCGGACGGCCCACCAATAATGAAGAAAGGGCCATTTCCATTGTTCTAGATCAAAGAGATGGCCCCCTGTAATGAATAGAATAAGGGGCCACACGGAATGAATCAAAGGATTATTTTGTGTTAGGCTCCGCCCCATGGCCCCTTCTACACCATTGTTTGCTCCGACAGAAGGACGGACAGACGGACGGACGCCTACGACGCCGAGGGTATGCCATATGCACCCCTTCCTTCGGAAGGCGCGCTAAAAATCAAATACATGTGAATCCCTGAATCACTACTTCTGTTTACTATATAATATTGTATGTACAAGAGTTGTCAGAAGACAACGAAGCGCGCCTATTGGTGCTTGATAGTCGAAGGTGGGCAGTTCCTAAGCCTGTGACCTTGACTTGGTCAATGCTTTCTATCATAGTTTTGCAGAACAAACGGTGGTAGACAACTTTCATATAAATGTGTCAGTGAAATACCAAAAGATTACATGAAGGGAAACAGAAAATATAGGGCATTTACCTGAGCGTTAAGGTTTCGAACGCACCAGGTATGTGACCTTAACACTGGGCTTAGCGGGGGCGGCACGGACGTGTATTTGTCACACGGTGGTAGGGGACCCTTAGAGCAATGCGTGTGTGCAATTTGAAATCAAGTGCTCCCCGCGGTGCAAGCGATTTTTCACAGTGACTATTTATTTATTTTATAAATAACATTTCGACCCATTTCGTCAATTTGCATTGCGCAATTTAGTCTAAATCCGATACTGCTAAGCGCTTAGTATTTATAACGAATACGCAGTTCACCCGTTTCGGTAAAAATAAAGGGCCCAGAGTATGAAAAGTAGATGAATGCAAATGTATAGATGTGTGTAATAGAAGTTTGAAGATGATAAACGTACGGACAGACATCCAATTGAGGTAAGTAATTTTAATGTTATCCAACCTTTTAACTACATGTACGTAATAGTGTTCGCTGGTCTTTGCTTTTCCTTACGCCCAGAAGTAGTAGTTAAAGCTGAAAAAATTAATTGAATTGAAAGTAGGTTAACACTAGAAAGTGGCAATGCCATATACATCTCCGAAGCTCACACAATGTTTGTGCAATATTATATAATTTTGAAGGATCCTTGAAATGGAAATTCTATACATTGTATTCCATGGATTAATTGATTGTTTGACCGAATATGGTCATGTTATATATCAAATCGAAGGTATCAATGAGGCGATCACTCTGGTACATTTTTTTTGTCGAAATCGGATTGTTATGTCATCCAAGATGGCCGCCGAAATGTCAAAAGGTCGTTCTTTTATTAGAGATTTCAAAATTCTTCTTCACATGAACCGCTTGGCCCATGGTAGCCAAACTTAAAAGTTATGGTCCATGGGTGAAGCCTTTTCAGATTTGTTAAAATGGAGGTCATCGCTAATCCAAGATGGCCGCCGTCTAAAAATAGCATACATTCTTAAAAAATCTTCATCTCATGAACCGCTGGCCGGATTTCGACTAAACTTGGTAGGAATGATCGATTTACAATGCTCTTTCAAAGTTGTGAAAATGGTGACCCCGGGGTCAAAAATTGGCGTGGCCCGTGACCGAATATGCTCATGTCATATATCAAATTGAAGGTATCGATGAGGCGATTGCTCTGGTGCAATATTTGTCGGAATCGGATGATTATGTCATCCATGATGGCCACCAAAAGGTCCATTTATTCGAGATTCGAGAACGTCTTTTTCTCAGGAACCACATGGCCGATGCTGGCCAAACTTCATAGGAAGTTAAGATCCTTGGGTGAAGCATTTTCAGATTTGGTAAAATGAGTCATCGCTTAATCCAAGATGACCGCCATCTAAAAATATCACATTTTTTTTAAAACACATGAACTCGATGTCACATTCTCCTCTGGTGTTCATGGAGTCAGGTGAGCGAATTAGGGCCATCATGGCCCTCTTGTTTTATTTCCATTTATTCCAGATCTTTTCTGAATTTTCGAGATACTTTCTGAATTTTCGAGATCTTTTCTTGAATTTTCAAATTCTTTTCTTGAATTTTCCAGACATTTTCTTGAATTTTCAAGATAGTTTCTTGAATTTTCAAGATATTTTTTTGAATATTCAAGATACTTTCCTGAATTTTCAAGATGTTTTCTTGGATTTTCTTTTCTGGAATTTTCGAGATCTTCTGGAATTTTCAAGATACTTTCTTGAATTTTCGAGATTTTTTATTGAATTTTCAAGTTGTTTTCTTGAATATTCAAGATTTTTTCTTGAAAATTCAAGAAAAGATCTTGAATATTCAAGATATGATATTGAATAAATAGAAATAAAAAAAAATTGAAGTGGCCCTAATGGGCTTCCGTACTATAGTTGAAAATATATAAACAAAATTCATAACGTAAATAACAAAATCCTGATCTAAAAAAAATTAAAAAAAAACATGATATTGGTTAGTCGCTACTCTACATTTGCAGTGGCTTTATGCGGTCAAAGACAAACCTCCACAATACCACTGCTGAACATAGTGAAGTATGATCCTCACGGCCACAAATTTGTGTCCACTAATTAGCAATTAATTATTTTCTCATCACTATTTGGCCGTATAAATAAATATCAAAAGAACTCATCTGCAACATGTTTGTCAAGGAAATCTTGAACCACCTCATTTTCGTCAAGGCATTGTTTTAGACGGGGTTGCATTTCTTTTAATGAAGCGTTGCTATCTGCCTTATTCCCTATAATAAAAAATGTATGCATTATATTAATTATTAGTCCTGGCTATGTACACGTACCGATTATTAAAGGCCTAGTGAACAATTAGTCTATTTCATTCAGGCAGAATGAGCCATAGAGTAAATTCTATATTACATTGTATCAACAGAGATAATTTGTAAAATGGTACTGGTTCTACACAGGATGTGGCAGCGAGCCCACGAGGTTGGTATATTCACATTTACACTAAACTTTGAACAAAAACACATCGGCGAGGGGGTGGCGGTATGTGTCCCCGACAATCGACTATTGACATCATAACTGAGGCATCATTCAGTAAAATGTTATTGAAGGTATAATGCAGGACAGTATCTTGACATGGACCACGGACATAACGGACCATATTTCAGACGAAACGGGCCAGACCATGGGCGACCACGGATTATATGTCATGGTTCGCCTAATACTGCAATTGCTGAGTGGTGGAAAGGAAACAGTTAGAAAAGATAAATATGAACGTCTGACATTGCTCTCAAATGGTTATAGCAGCATACCAATAAAATAAGAAAAACGATGGTTGCACTGTCAGTCCCATTTATAACCGATTCCATGCACTTTCTCATGTGTATACACCTATTTTTTTCGGGCGTATGAGGTATGAGGTGTGCGAACACATTTTCCCAGAAAAACGTGTAGAATAATGCATATTTATTGGCATGATATCATACAACAAGAAAAGGAGCATGTATTATGTACGAATATAGATAACATTGTGTCGGAAATGTCACAAAAACACACCAGCCTGCAATATATCTTCAATAACTTTTTACTGAATGATGCCCCAGCTACGATGTTAATAATCATTTGTCTGTGGCACATACCGCCACCCCCTCGCCTATGTGTTTTTGTTCAAACTTCAGTGTAAATGTAAAAATAAATACAAAATATACCAACTTCGTGGACTCGCTGCCACTGGGCGCCGCCATCTTTGTTGTCAAGTACCTTTCCGAGTAACATAATGTACCAGATTACGATAGTCCCCCTGTTGTAGTAAAGGGACACACTGCCGATATACACCCGGTGATAACGTTGTCAAATCAAACACATATCTCATAAAACCTATGTACATGCTTACATGCTGCATATTTTAAAAGGTACTGGTTCTACCCAGGAGTTTGCCTATTATGTTTTGATTACTGCATACTCCTGGGTATGCAGCATATTGTAAAATGGTACTGGTTCTACCCAGTATGTTGCATGTGTTGTACATAGTTATGTTAAATTGTTAAATAGTTTGAATAAAGTACAAGTTTCCTCTTTTTCTTTCCATCCAAACACACAATGTCATTTCTTAAATAAGATTCTGGCCTAAAATATAGAGGGGGCCGAGGTGTCATAGGGCCGACTTGTTGAGGGCCGAGGTGTCACTCATGCATAAGACGTTTGAAAAAGTTCACGAGCAAGTGGACGAAATAGCGGACAAGTTGGTATGCGGACGAGTTGGTGTGCGCACTAGTTGGCTAGAAAAGCAATAATTATTAGTATAGGCCCACTTACCGTGAACAGACAGCACAACATCTTCAAAATAGTTAATGCTCGTTTTTGTCCTCCACTTGACCAGCACCTTCAGGCCTGCCTTCGGCGCTGAACCCAATGTCAATGGATCTTCATTGTCACCATCGTTCTCGAATAATAGGTTGTCGTCAACCGTAGCCAACCCGGTGTCGCCATAAAAATAAATTACAGCATACATATGCGGCATTTTAGACGATGTCGATGGATTACATTTGAAAGGTTTCGAAAAAACCGCGGTAATCTAGTTGGCGAGGACGGTCGAGAACGAGGCTCCGAGAATTTGAGAATACAGATTTTCGTTAATTGATATCCTCTACGTCTTTCCCCAAAACCATGATACGATAAAACTAAATCAATTAACAGAATTATAATTGTATTAATATAGAAATACTAGGACTAACATGACTCAAAATAAATTAAAATAAAATTATGTTTCATAAGTTAGAGATTATATTTACCCATAATTCCCAACGGTCCAGCAATGTTTACTTCCACATGTGAACATGTGCCACCGGTATGGAAGGTCTTGCGCAGTTCAAGAGTTAACACTATTTATTCCGAATTTAAGGTTTGTGATATTTTATCAGAAGATCGGCCCAGCTCACGAATAAATGACATTTAGGGCATTTGGTTGTTCCAAGCAATCAAAACGGTTACCGGGTCACGCTTCCGGTACCAGGTCATTTCGTACTCAGTCCATTTCGTACTCAGTCCATGTCGTACCCAGGTTGGTCATTTCGTACCTATATGTACGGGATATTTGGTCAGTACCCTGTCCAAAACAAATTAAAATGGGTTCAATTATATTACTTTTTTATGAATATTTCTGACTTTAAATATGATCTTAAGGTTGTTGTACACTTATTGAAATCCCATGTAAAGTCCATGGAAATCAATTGAAAAACGTAGCTCAACAATCTAGTTACCTACACAAATATTTAATATCCACGTTTTCAGTATCTTCATGTGATTATACTGCCAGCTTTAAAAGTAATCATGCTTCAGTAATTTGTGAATAATAAACACAATTTGGTCATCCCGCATGTATATTCCTAGTCTACACAGGTGTATAATAGAGAAATTTATACATGTCCACAGCTGAATGTGCTTATTTTTCCTAACTACAACATACTGTGTCTTTTACACGCTGGCAGTATAATCACTAAAGTATAATAATAATTTGGATATAGATTATTTTTGTACGTACCTTTTGGTTTTTGCGCTGGATTTTTCGTTTGACTTCCATTGACTTTGCATGGGGCTCCAATAAGGGAACAACAACCTTAATAATATATCATATAATAGAATAGTTCATTGATTGATTTTGGGTAAGAAATTTCCAAAAGTTGATGTACACATAATACTTAAGAGGTCATTTCGTAACCAGTCCAAAATTTGTTTTATGTTCAACGGATATAGTCAAAGTCATTTATCACAATATAAATGGGCTTATTGAGTGAGAGACATCGGATGTGCATGCTGATCAGGGGCTACACTTTTCGAAACATCAATAAGTTCCCTTTTCTCGTGTCGAGACACGTCTGATATAAATATAAAAAAAAATGTCATTTTTATTACAAACACGTTTTTATTCATTTTTATAACATGTACATGTCACTTATGTTACGGGTGTTATTTGTTATACATGTGTCTTGTGAGACAGAGTCAAGTTTTGAAAATGAAAGTTCAGACAATACAAGTTCATATGATGATATACCAACATGTATAAATGACATTGAAAGCGATGACGATAATGTATGTTATGAAAGAGCTGCTGTTGAAAATTCTGCTGCACCTAATGCGGAAAAACTAACAGATGTAGAAGAAAAATGCCTTTCAATATGGGCATATGTTATAAAGGATCGGCTTATGACATTAGTATTAATGATGCTTTGACTTTGTTTCCTTTACTTTCAGGAGTTGACACCACTAAAATAAAATTAAAAAGACACGAATACATTTTTGGAAAATGTTGACATTAAAATACATGACATGTGTGAAAATTGTTCCAATCTTTTCCCCGATGACGAGAATATTTTTACATGCTCAACTTCAGGATGTCAGTCATTACGATACAAAGGGTCAATAAGTTCCCAATACAAACAGAATCACAAGATATATTTTGCTACACTGTCTGTTGAACAGCAGTTAATTGAAATAATGTCGCGCCCAGAAATGTGGAAAAAATGGAGTCCTACATGTGTGAAGCACAGCAGAATAATTCCATAATAACAGATATACATGATGGTGAAGCATACAAGCATGTGCTGATTTCAAATATTGATGCAAGCCATACTTTTGCGCTGAGTATGAACACCGATGGGGCATTATTATATAATTCATCCCATGTTGACTTGTGTCCAGTGTTCCTTGTTATTAATGAGTTACCTCCAAAATTGCGCTACTCGAGAATAAACATGATGACATGGGGCCTTTGGCAAACTGCTTAAAAGCCAAACTTATCTGCATATTTGATACCACTATGCCAGGAACTGATCTATCTGAAAGCAAATGGGTTTAATCTTGTGTTACCGTCTGGTGTTAAGCATTGCAAAGCCATCCTTGTCATGGCCATAGTTGACCTGATGGCGAAGGCCCCATTACTTGGCATGGCCGATCACAATGATAATTATGGCTGTAGTTCCTGTGGAACCAGGGGCAATTGTGAAATCTGTAAAAGGAACTGTGAGGTCTTACCCACCCAGAGATTCGTATATCTTGCGAAATACCAGTAAATTTGCAGACACCGCACGCAAAGTCTTCACTACAGCAAATGAAGAACTTGGGATACGGACATTGTCCCCCTTACTTTCCTTGGCTTATTTCGATATAGTCAATGGTGTTGTACCAGATTACATGCATGGGCTACTACTTGGTATAACCAAAACATTAATAACCTCGGGACCAAATCAAAATATTCAAAGTCACCGTTTTTGTCGAGCCCGCTTGCGGAAAGCGATACACAGTGATCAGAATGACGTCCGGGTGTACGTCCGGGCCAACGTCCGTGGGTTTGAGAGCTTAGGGGCGGGGTTAGGAACAAAAGATTCCTTTGTAATATTCCGTAAGCTCATAAACTCTATTGTTGTTTAGGGGCTTTTTCATTGTTCTTCAAACAATGGAAATACCCCGTAAACCCAAAATGTTGGAACGTCCGTCCGTCCGTCCGTCCGTCCGTCCGAAATCTGCGTTAAAGTTTTTAAATACCTTATATCTCTGCAGTCTTAAGTCACATTGACTTGAAACTTCATATACTTATTAGTCATCATTCATATATTCATGCTGTATCCCACTCATGCGGCCCCTGTGCCCAAGGTCAAATGACTTAGAAGTTTGCGTTCCGAAATATGCGTTAAAGTTTTTAAATACGTATATCTCTGCAGTCCTAAGTTACATTGACCTGAAACTTCATATACTTATTAGTCATCATCAATATATTCATGCTGTATCCCCCACTCCACGCATGTGGCCCCTGTGCCCAAGGTCAAGTCAAGGTCAAATGACTTAGAAGTTTGCGTTCTGAAATCGGCGTTAAAGTTTTTAAATACCTTATATCTCTGCAGTCCTAAGTCCTATTGACTTGAAACTTCATAAGCTTATTAGTCATCATCCATATATGCATTCTGTGTCCCACTCATGCGGCCCCTGTGCCCCATTGTCAAGGCGTTAAAGTTTCTGTCAAAATTTGCGTTAAAGTTTTCACATACCTACTATCTCTGTAACCGTAAGTCAGATTTGCTTGAAGCTTTGTATGCTTATTGGGCATCACACTTCAAATAAATACACTCTGAGACCATCTAATGCCTCGGCGGACTCGACATGCGGGCCGAGGCCATCCTCGTATATTGGAAATAAGGTAAATGTTTTGGAAGAACGTTTGCGGGACATGATGCCAAATGACTACATACAGAGAAAGCCTCGGAAGTTCAAACATAGTTGGAAGGTCAGAGAGTACCAGGTTTATACCCCCGCAACGAGTTGCGGGGGGTATACGGAGCGCCGTCCGTCCGTCCGTCCGTTCGTCCGTCCGTCCGTCCGTCCGTCCGTCCGCGTCCGTCCGTCCGAACGAAAAACTTAACATCAGATAAATATTGTTATAACTTCTATTTCCTACATCTAAAATGCTTAATATTTCACACATGCATTCCTGTAAGGCCCTACTACCATGCTGTGCCAAATCCACGACCGTCCAACCCCCGCTGATCCTAAGGTCAAGGTCAAATACTTAGTCTCTTTACAAAACTTAACATACACAGAGAAATATTGCTATATCTTATATTTCTTTCATCTAAACTGCTTAATATTTCACACATGCATTCCTGTAAGGTTCTACTACCATGCTGTGCCAAATCCACGACCGTCCAACCCCCGCTGATCCCAAGGTCAAGGTCAGATACTTGGTATCTTTACACAACTTAAAGGTACATACCCACTCAGTAGGCACATAATGTTATTTATATGAATTAAATAAGTGTATAATTGTGTCACTATTCCACCAGTTCTAAGAATTGCAAGTGACCACTATACATATATAATTATTTAGTAATATTTATTTGGCTGATTGTGACGCGCGGTGGTATCGGGCCATTTTCATATGCAAATGAGGCATGATATTTTTTAATTATTTATACTAATGAAATGTGTCGCCTGAAACAATAATATTTTCGACAGATTATAAAGTATGATCATTGCACATCGAAAAATAAATACAGAGAATAAATAGTAATGTCCGTTAACATTTTAATGAAACACGGTTATCGCCCCTGATATCAGTGTGGAGCTTACTTCTGATATAATATGTGTAATATTTATATTGTGATAAATGTCTTTGACTATAACTGTTGAACATAAAACAAATTTTGGGCTGGTTACGAAATGACCTCTTACGTATTATCAGTACGTGGGGAAATGGTGAATGAATGTTTATTGTGCAAGAAAATGTCTCAGATGATGTCTCTGATATAAAGAACATGTTGTGCCTACTGAGTGGGCATGTACCTTTAACATCAGAGAAATAAGTTATAACTGCTATTTCCTTCATTGAAAATTCTTAATATTTCGCTTGTGCATCCCTCTAAGGTTGTGCTATCATGCTGTCACAAACCTACGACCGTCCCACCCCCGCTGATCCCAAGGTCAAGGTGACATACTTAGTCTCTTTACACAACTTAACATCAGAGAAATATGTTATAACTTCTATAACAAATTCTTAATAGTTCATGCATGCATTCCTCTAAGGCTCTACTATCATGCTGTGACAAATCCCCGCTGATCTCGAGGTCAAGGTCACGTACTTAGTCTCTTTACAAAACTTAACATGAGAGAAATTGGTTATAACTTCTATTTCCTTGCTCGGATCTGCTTCACATTTCACACACGTATTGCTCCAATTCACTTTCGTGCCCAGAGTCACGGTCACAAGGCCACACACTTGGATTTTTTTTAAATATTTAGGGGTACCTGGGCCCACGCGGGGGTATTCCGTAAGCCTCGCTTACTGACCAATCTGGTTTGGCTTACCAATTTTGGATGGTATTTTACCAAACGAGTATTACAATCACTTTGCAATGTTTGTCAGTGCAATATACAAACTACTCTCTGATACCATATCTGAAGCAGACCTGTAGCCTATTTCATCAACATTGCAAAGTATACTTTAGTAGCAAAGTATACTTTGAGGGAGAAATTGTCAATTTTATGATAAATTTATTAATTTTTATTATACTGAATTTATTACATTATCACAGCCAATTTGGCTGTGATAATGTAATAAATTCAGTATAATAATTCTGCATACTTTTAATCATGAAATATATGCATTTGTTAGTTCTATATGAAATAATGCATTTCAGGAAAAATAAATGATTACTCCCTCAAAGTATATTTTGCTAGTAAAGTATACTTTGCAATGTTGATGAAATAGGCTCCGGAAATGTGCAGAACAAAAACTGCAGGCGTTTTACATGTAGATGCATGTGCTCTATGGATGTGAACACTGTGGCCTAAATGTGCTTACTACTGGGGCTCACATGTGTTCATTATAGGAATGAATGGCCTTTTTGTGGAATTTATCGGGGTATTAACTTGGAAAAGTCGCGGGAATACTGGACGAAGGCCTTTTTTACACTTACCTATATCGAAATAAATAAATTATATTCAAGATGGCCTCTGAAAATAGACAATGAAAAGAGATGTATAGGTGAAAGTTGTGTACACACGCTTTATACGGATTGGATATGACGATTGAATGGATAGAAGACACTTTTATTTCATTTCTTCATATCAAAAATGGTGTGTATCAATATATATGAGAATGAAGATGGCCGCCGATTTTGGTGAAACCTACAAATAACAAGTAACAGTTATATATTTATATATGCACGAAACACGTGTTTGGTCTAACGAGATTCAACAATGTCAGTTTGAACGTCATTATATGATAGTTAAATGTCCACCGACCGTTCCAATTAATGAACATCTGTTTCATCATTCAAAATTGCCGCCACATACTGGCTATATTTATCATCTTAACCATGTTCGTTACACAATATAATGAGT
Organism: Conchocele bisecta; assembly: GCA_029237695.1. Lineage (NCBI taxonomy): Eukaryota > Metazoa > Mollusca > Bivalvia > Lucinida > Thyasiridae > Conchocele > Conchocele bisecta. The sequence continues at coordinate 32,416,885 of CM055271.1, forward strand.
ATGGACATGTGTCTTGAATGTTGGCGTCGTTTTCTATATAGTATGTCTACAATCAATAGTATAATACTGATGTAGAATCTAGTAGTTCAATCAATATCCGAATCTGACTGTGTCCTGAATACGATGGCACTTTCCTTGTGTTCCGGTGCATCTGCAACCGATGTATCAGGGAACTCCTCTTCGCGAGCAAGAGAATCGTTTACTTGTACAACCAGTCTTGCAATTGCATGACAGAGACTGTGACATTAATTCAGGCCAATGATTGGAGGTTGAATATACAAGGCCGGCTGATTTTCCAGCGTCGTCGTCACACCAGCCGAAGCTGTTGAAGGCTGGCAAAGTCTGTTTTGTCAGGTGGGCACGTTTGTCAATCATAGTGGCAAGTGCAGACCGTTTTACATGCTGGCTTTATGCATCATTCGTCGGTGGGAGTAACTTGAGAAAGACAGCTGATTTCTGATTAAGGAACTTGTGTGCTCGTAAACTTGCAATATCAGCAAAGTCATCGTCCTTCTTGCTGTATACCTTGATCAACAACTGTGTTGCCTCTTTGGTGATCTCTGACCCGATATCGTTGTCATGTTCGCCGAAGAGCTCCATGGCAGGTGTCTCAGCCGTCAACATTGCATTCAACCATGCCCTCTTCCCAGTGAAATATGGGTAGCTGCTGATATCTCTGCCACTGAGAATGTGGACAAATGGCAGTCTGTCACACACAGAAGGCCTGAGCACTGATGCAATGTCATGGATTGGTAGATATGTGTTAAAATCAGTGCGAACCCACAATTCCTTCAAGTTCTCCAGTCTATCTGTGTTTTGCATAGTAAATGCAAAGTACCACGACATCTGTGTCATTGGCATGCACGATTACCCATTCGGCACCATGTTCAACAGCATAAACTGTGTGCAGAATAATTCGTGTATCTGCTTCCTCTTGTGTGGATTCAAGCTGAGGAACAGGGGACACCTGTTCATGTGTAACTGATATCGTTTTCGTCTCCTCTTTGAATCCTCCACTGAGGTACAGGTTTCTATATGTCCGTTTTAGTGGCATTGCTGACCAATCATCACTTAAGTAATTGAGAAGTGCAGCTTTGTTTTCATCAAGTGCGAAGAAGTCACTGGCGTCAGGGGCGAGATAGTGATTGCATACCTCGTATGCCTTGGCTATCTCGTTTTCGTTTCTGACACGTTGCTGATTTGAGACTGACTGATCGATACCTGTCACAACAAAAGTGGATACTTTTGGTCCGAGTTGGTGCGTCATTGAGTAGCTTCTCAAGATAACGATCACCAATCGTGCCCTACGTTTCACCTTTCTTGAATTACCATTTGTTCACAGAATGCATAGCATCAACAATGACGGTTGTGTTCAGTTCTCCATCGGGAAGACTGGATACGGGGTCAACTTTCGTTTCTTTCAATATCACCTTTACTAGACTTGACTTTGTACCCTGTGTCCGCATGGTGCCGTCTTCATGAAATAATGATGGTGGCACTTTGCTACATTCATAATGTCCAACTGTGTTTACAACATCAACTTCTATTCCAGATGCAATTAGCTGTGTCATTCTCAACATGGTCTCTATTTCATTGTTCTGACTTTTACTTTGGGTCTTTGTCGACTTCTTGGACTGTTTGTGCTGAGTGTAGAATGTGTTTAGCTTCACAATATTTTTGTCATTTCCAGCGATTACATTGCTTAAGGCACAACGGCCAATCTGTCGGAGATTTGTCATGTCTGATTACACAACGGGCTGAGCATGTTCTCCTGTGACGATGTTAAAGAGATGGTCGCTATCTGACATAAAAGGATTTTCATCTACAGCCTCGATCATCGTTAACACTTGTTCTCTACTGCGAATAATCTGGGTATCACCGGATTCATGATGGATACCATCTGCTGTATGCGTGTCATCGTCAATCATCTGCTTCAACTGGGATGAAACAGCAGCTGTGTGATGTTTCATATATGCCGATTTGTTTCGGGCAGATTGATTTGTTGTGATTCCAGTTAGACCACCCAGCTCCTTTGCGTCTGCGTTATATGTTTGTTCTAGAAGCTGTCGGGCGAGACAGCATTGTGACACCCATCAGCTCGCCTGCCAACAAATGCCCCAGCCATCAACACGTCATGTACCTCTGGAGCAACAGAAGGCAGGTCCTTCATTTCTTTAATATACAAAGGCAAAGACTGTAGAGCGTACGTGTGGTGACCAGCAGCGGCCATGTATGATAACATGTCTGCCGTTAGCTTCAGGCTTCCCAACCAAATTCCTTCGCGTTGGCAGTACAGAAATTCGTGAATAATATCTGTCATTTCAAGGAAAGTTAACCAGAACAAAGATGTGGGGTGAGTTTGCAATGACTGATTGAACTGAGCAAGAGACCCGCGTAGATCGGTCAGCTCCTGGCCAATATCACGGATCAGTTGAATTTGTTCATCTGTTGCCATGTCATTGTCGACACTAGCGTCAATGACCCTAGTCACACGAGTGTTGCAAACGTTTTCGTGGTGCTCATGTACCCAGCTTTCGAATGCTCGCCAGTGCAAGTGAGTGAATGCTTCACTAAGTATTCGAATAGCATGAAGTATTTGGTAGTAATCCCCTTTCTCGTCCATTATCTTATTAGCTGTTCCTTCAGAGCACAGACCTGTTTATGTAACTCTTCAGACATTTAGACACAGTTCACTTTGTTCCGGAACGTGTGTGATTTTGTGTATGTGAGGAACCCGGAGTATCCTATAAAATCGAAATTTCATATGAATAGTTTGTTTCTATTTCATGTAATATAACTCGAGTAAGTATGGCTAAGCCACAATCTATTGATGTTTATGACATTTCAAATAATTCCTGCGGCACTAATGGTACTTAACTTGAAATGTTGGCGGCCATTTTGTATTTCCGTTCTTGAGCATTGAGCAAAAATTTGGAAGGTCTTTACAGTTGAAATGTATTACCAAGGTCCCAAAGAAGGTATTAGCAGTGTCAAACCAAAAATAGCACGCAGGCCCGGAAAAACTTATATTTTGGGGCTGGGCGCTTCAGGTATTCAATCATTTGTAGTAGAGACGTTGAGGTCCTCTCAAATGCCCCGTAAACTGACAGAGGTTAATGAATGCTCAATTGCAGGAGGCCTTCAGAAAACTACCATACCACTATCTATACTAGATCAGCTAAATTGTCATATTTCTGGAGCAGAGGCTTCCTCATTCCTGAAGGCACTACGTGTGTTTAAGATATATTTGACTGTCACACGGTGATGGAACATTTTCTTCTACCTTTACCTTTTTCGTGTTTTAAGCATGTACTTCTCTGACGGTTAAGGGTGGCGGTTGGGAGCAAGCGAATGGTAATTGATTGATTGATTATTGGTGGTTAACGGCCTATCAACATATAAGATCATTAAGACCGGGCCAACAGGTCTATCCCGTATTTAACAAATTGTAATTGAATATATCCAAGTTCATTAACTTGAATAAACAGACAACATTAACTTGAACTACAAAACGGTTTGTAAAACAAAATGTCACCGTGGCAAAAGGGGTATAACTGTATGTCAAAATGACTTTGGGTCTGATTTGTGTCACGCCTGCTTTAGCAGAAAGCGCGACTATAGTCGGCGCTTTTTCCGTCGACGGCGTCGTCGTCCGAAATGTCAAAAAGTTTCGTAATCATTCTATAACTTTAATATTACTTGATGGATTGCTTTAATATTGGACACTTGATATATGTGAGCATTAGGAACATACTCATGCCGCCATTAACATGACCTTGACCTTTTTTTATCTTCACAGTTTTGCAGAAACACAATTTTTGGGCATCTAACAGTTTCTACAAGTGTCTTCATCATTGTATAACATTTAATGTCACTTGATGGATTGCTTCAATGTTTGGACACTTGATACATGTGAGCATTTGGAACACTCTCATGCCGTCATTAATACGACCTTGATATTTTTGACTGTCACACGGTGATGGAACATTTTCTTCTACCTTTACCTTTTTCGTGTTTTAAGCATGCACTTCTCTGACGGTTAAGGGTGGCGGTTGGGAGCAAGCGAATGGTAATTGATTGATTGATTATTGGTGGTTAACGGCCTATCAACATATAAGATCATTAAGACCGGGCCAACAGGTCTATCCCGTATTTAACAAATTGTAATTGAACGATCGGGGTTCATCCTTAACGGAATGCAGACCTACATGGTTTGGCCCCCATGTATCGTTTTGGCTCCCTGATACTTGAGAGCGAAATCCTGTTATGCCCCATTAAAAAGTAATAAGATTAGAGCTGATCATATTTCTTTTGGGGCTTGAGCTAAGTGACGTTGGTTCGGTATGGACCTGGCACCAATCATGGACTAATGTATAAGGGAGTTAATTAATGTAGTACTAACTGAGTAATAGTAGTTTCTAAACAGAGTAGCGTCCCTTAGACTATAGAAAATGCCTGTCGGTAGACTGGCGAATTTTGATTCTGACAAACGTGATTCGTCTGCTGTCACTGGGTGACCGAGGTGCTGAAATGAGCCAGTCTCCTTTCTTATATACACACTGGAACTATAACGTCGATGCTATTTTTCTTAGACCTGGCGAGAACGGATATTCTATCATGTTTTCTACTTTATTTCTAGAGTTTTCCACCCGCCGCCCTAATTACCATACAAAGTATTCCAGATAAAACGGTAATTCCACTCAAAACCCCTGCAAGTGGAACCGTTACAATTGTAGATAGTGTTGCAGCAGTCCCCGCACCACTCATTACAGATAAACTTGCCAGAACCGTACTAGATGCTTCAGCTATATTCGCCGCGCGCTTATATTTTTTTAGTGTTTCTTTTTCTATTTGTACATTCTCTAACTAAAATATCCTGCATAGCGACGATATTATCCAACCTAAAATCTAAACTTCTTTCGTGAATTGGATACAGTGTTGGTGGATTGGTATTGACAATTGGAAGCGGTGATTCGTTCATGATTAAATTTTACAAATCAAGTTCAATTAACAATGTAACAATAGTGGAAGAACTCACTGGGTCAGCGATTTTTGTAACAAAGTTAATAACACTACCTTCGGAAAGTCTAATTAGATCGTCACCGGCGAACAAAATCACCGATGAAATATCTCCAGCGAGTTTATTGACTCCAACACCCCGTTCTTCCCCATCCACTACAATATTTATCACGACCGCGCCCACAGGTTTACCATTAGCATTAACCGAGCAGACAGCCATTCGGAGAAGCGTACCTGGAGATGTCATGGTGTATCCCCCATATTTATTGGTCGCTTTGGAACCGAACGAATATTCATAGAGACCCTCATTCAAGGGGCCCCGCTTCTCAGCCCAAACTGTGATGACACGTTTTTGCATTTTCAATGTTTTCACCAATCCGGCAAGCCCCCCGATAGAGGTATGGGCCTCGGCACGAATCTTTTCAGAGGTCTCCTCAAGTGCTTTGTTCGCGGCTCTACGAACACGTTTCAGTTTTTCGGAAACTTCGGTTATCTAGTTCAGTTAGTGCTGCAGAGTGCTCTGAGTGCAACACCCCATACGCCTCCGTAAGGGCCTCCTGGTCTTTCTCAATACCCGTTCGGACTCCCTCAACCTCCAAACGGGCCTCTTCCCGAAATTCTGTTATGTTTCCATCTAGTTCAGTAAGTGATGCAGAGTCCTCTGAGCGCAACACCCTATAAACCTCCGTAAGGGCCGCCTGGTGGTCTTCTCGGAGTCCCTCAACCCCCAACCGGGTCTCTTTTTGAAATTCTGTTATTTGTTCGCCTAGTTCAGTAAGTGCTGCTTCTCTGTTGAAAGAGTCTTCTGAGCGCAACACCCTATAAGCCTCCGTAAGGGCCGCCTGGTGGTCTTCTCGGACTTTATCAATACCCGTTCGGGCCTCTTTTCGAAATTCGGTTATTTTTTTCACCTAGTTCAGTAAGTGCTGCTTCTCTGTTGAGAGAGTCCTCTGAGCGCAACACCCCATACGCCTCTGTAAGGGCCGCCTGGTGGTCTTCTCGGGCTTTCTCAACACCCCATAAGCCTCCTGGTCTATCGCAATAGCCGTTCGGACTGCCTCAATTTTTCCCCGGGCCTCTTCCCCAACTTGTGCAGTCGCCGTCAGCACGTCTACTCTAAGCTGTGCTATACTCCTGTTAATCCCTTTTGTAGTTAAAAAGTCGCTCTCTGTCGGGACGAATCCCCCTTCTGCCGGTTCCAAATTCTTTGAATCTGTCACCCAATCCCGATTGGAATTGGAAGAACTACCTGGTCCGTATATACTCATAATAATTAATTTTAAGATAATTATAAAATTAAATTATAATATTGGGGCACCTATACTCAATTGGAAATTTCGAGAACGACCGAAATCGGGTAATAGTTATTCAACTTTCTCGCTTGATCATCGAGAATAGAGACCGTAAATTCGTGGATGTGTCCCGTTTCCAAAACTTTCATCTCGGGGTGTGGGAAGTCTAAGGTCACCGTCTCCCCAAAGAAACAGTCGCTGGCTTGCACGGTTTTCAGTAATGTGCTGGGGGATCCGTCTACCGTGTTGTACGATGTTTTCACCCGATCCAAGTGCACCCCGAGAGTTTTCGTGAAGGCGAAGTCCACCGGGTTATCACCGACGTACTCACCCGGGGCAAACACTCTATTTGCGGAGTATGTCTCTCTAAAACCGAATTGAATACCCAACATCGGGGAGGTCATTATCTGGCTGTCTGGGCCGATGGTCATTGTTGCAAGTCCGGTAGCCTTCGATACTGTGAGGTTGACTATACCGTCAAGCTCTGAGGTAACAACATTTTTGAGCTGTCTAAAACTCCACAGTCCGTGAGGCAGCTTTACACCTACTTGTTGTCCATCCTTCACATAGTAAAACCCTTCGCACTTCCCAACATTCTGCCACCCAACCGTGAAGGTGATTGATCTGAGGCCTACCCGGCGTTTTCCGCAGCAGTTGTCGATTGACTTTTGAATTTCACAACTCTCTTTTTGAACAATAGTGATAGTAGCAAACATAATAATATCTTTCAATGGATACCAAAGCATTTAGCTTCAATTCTAATGCAAAGTACGCGGTCGGAGGTAAATACACACAAAAAAACGTTGTGAACCCCCTTGTCCACCCAACTGTAACGGTTAGACCGGACAGTGGCTTTACCACCAACTTTCCCGACATCTTTGAACAATATAGGCTGCCCAAGATTACAACAATGGAGGCCGTAAACGGGTGGAAAGCAACACCGATGCAGTTTTGGCAGAACCAAATAAATTTCGCTGTATGGTGCGCAACAGCCGGGTGTGGAGTTTCACATAAAGACCATCTGACATCCAAGAATGTCATGCTCCGAAGTGTCTACAACTTTCATGCGTATTATACTATTAGGAGGATTCTCAAAGAACTAGGTATTTCACTACCTCAAGACGACGCCTGGGATCCCATTTCCAACGCATACGACCGTATGGCATTTGAAAGACTGTGTAACGAATTTAACGTTTCAAAAGACGCGGACTGGAGACAGAAAGCATTTCCTACCAGCACCGGCCTCTGAGACGTTCTCATTCGGGGCCAGTCCGGGAATTGGACGCAGACTGATTTTAGACACGATCACTCCGGCGACCACATTGTCAGTCGGAACGCCGGGAATTTTGACCCCGCGACGATGACCTTCGGGCCGGAAGTGTCTGGAGGTCGGCACTGCGGCGTCTCATCCTGCATTTGGTTACCTCCGAAACGGGCTCACGTCGATTACATACAGCAGGCTGCTGAGGTTCAGGACGTGTGGGGTACATTTATGTTAGATAAGGGTCTAGGGTTCACGCAGGCCGGGGTTACTCGCCTCAACTACTCCATTCGCACGTACGTTTGGGCCATCCTCGGCGCACAGAAGCAAACTCGCAGTTCTATACTGTGCACGGGAACGGCGTTTGATGCACAAAAACAATTCTTGGCACTTGTAGAGGACGCCATCTCAGCTAAGGTGGACCTGGAGAAGGCGATCCAGAATTATCAAGACGTTTTGCAGAATGGCAGCACCCCAGTAGACTACGTATTTGGAATAGGTCTTTATATGGCGCCGAGCAATATGATACTACGAGACGACCCGGTTGACGGTTACAATAATCAGATCGTAATCGCCACCGTCAATCAAAAAATCGGTCACAACGGGAACGTGAACGCGGATATCATCAAACCCCCCACCAAGACGGTCATAAAAACCCCAAGCCAATCGCGATTGGATGCGCCTCACTCAACACAATCGGGATTGAAGTTGAACCCAGCACCCCCAATTCACGAATTGAGTCCCCCCAAGTCAATCGTCAATCGTCAACAGTGTTGAGGGAACAGGAGCGGAAACACCAATCGAGATTGGAAGCACAACACACGAGGAGGAGAAATTAGGGCTCGTCGTCGCCCGCGTGGCGATAGGACTACTAGCGCTTTGGTTTTAGGAACTCTCTGGCGGAGAATAGTAGGAGACCGGCGATCGCCACGATTAAAGCCCAAGTGTTTTTCGTGAGCCATCCGACCGTTTTTGATAATATAGATAACAATTAGGAAACGATACTTCCGATCAGTCTGGGTAGTGCGGCAGCCGCCTTTTCGGCTAATTTAGCCAGGAGACTGGCGAGGGCTTTTAGTTATTTTTTTACCCACTCCTTAGCTCCACCGGATGATGGCGCGGGTGGTGGAGCGGGTGCCGCACCACCAGTGAAAGATAGAACTATGGTCGATATAGTCATGCCGATAGCAACGAGGATGCTTGCTTTCGTGACACCCTGCTCTCTAAACAGAGTGCGAAGACGCTCACCGAGTGTCGTGTCGTCGCGCAGAACCCTCGAGATTGTTTCGCGGATCCGACTTATTTGTGTGTGGAGAGCCTCACGGCAAGCCGATGCAGCCTGCAAGCGAGCTTCTCTTTCGTCCCGCAAAGACCGCACCGCAAAGACCGCAGTCGTTCGGTGATCCACTCGGTAGATTCTCTATCGCCACCGGCTTCCTCCAGTTTTCTTTCTTCTAGCGTGGTATGTTCATCCAGCGCCGAGAGTTTGGAGAGGTTAAGGACCAGTTCGCCCCGGACCGTTTGTAGAGCCTTATCGAGTCCACGGAGTTCGCGAAGAGGTAACGGTGGGTCATCGCTCGACCCTTGGTCGAGGTTGAGTATTTCGTTTTCGCTGAACGTGGTCTCCATCGTGTTAATAGCGTCGGTGGCTACTTGAGGGACCTCGCTGAGCTCGACCGTTTCTATCGCGGAGGCCGTCTTCGCCATCGTTTCGTCGGTAGACTGTAGGGCCTCTACAGCACGTGCGGGAATAATTTTTTTACCCCTCTTCCAATCTGGGAATCCGAGTTCGTTCCTTATGATTTGGCCACCGTCCGGGTTTCCGGCAATGGTGATCAGCGCTAGGGGTTTACCGGTCCTCGTGTTGACTATTGGGAGATTTGATACCACTTTTAGTTGCAATCTACCGTTCAGATCAAATTTGAACTTGGTGTAGTCGCGACCGACAGAGGGGACCAGACCTTTTTCTGCCAAACTGTTGTAGTAGTCGTTTACAGCTCCCTCGAGTAATTTCCGACTTTGACTAGTGGTAGCGCCACCACCTGTTTCCCCCCTCAACACTGTTGAACGTGATTGGATTGGAACTGGAGTCTCTATGAAGGGTGTTTCGCCATCGTCGGCGAGTAAATCATCGAAGTCATCATCATCGATGTCATCATTTCGGACATCGTCTCTGCCGATTTCATCCATGTCAACATCGTAATCAGCCATATTAATTATGTATTAAAGACAAAACCATACGAGTTTAATAGATTCACTAAATTATGTCTTCGAGTCAATACGGTCGCAAACTCCATACCGCAGACTGCGTGAGCCCCTCGGGGCAAAAGGCGTGAGACAGAGCGTCGTTATTACGAACAACCCATCGACGATCGACCAGAACCAGCAGCTGTTAGTCCGCTTCCCCAACCTAGGGGCTAACGACGTCATTGTGCCGGGTACTGTTCGCCTCGCTTTCACTATTTCGCTGACGTCGACGGACGTGGACCGAACCGTCGTTCAGAACCTGGGTCGCGCCATCGTCAAGAAGACCATGATAAAGATTTCTGGTAATGAGGTGATGTCGATCGACGACAGCGACGTCTACCATTGTTATCAGGACCTGTGGAAGACGGCGCAAGAGCGCGAAAACGCGGTCTATCAGGGTATTGACACCAGCAAAAATAAGAACGTAACCAAACTTAGAATCGGGGCTGGTAACAAGGCAGATAACAACGCGAGTGACAACGCGATCGCGGCCGCTTACGGCAACCGCTTCTACATCCCGCTCGACTTTGAGTTGCTGGAGTCACATGCCCTACTATCAGAGTGCTTTGGCTGACCGCCTCGAATACGAACTAACGTTCAACGACTACGGCCGAGTTCTCATAGCCACCGACATGGCATCGACCTATACGATCGATAATGTTTCGTTGGAGTACGACATGGTCACGATGCCCGAACTCGCGTGATTAATCAGATCCCAGTACGCTGGGCGCGTTGTCATACTTTACGACCGAGTTCTTCGTCACCGTAAGATGACGAAAGACAAAAGCGACAACGTACCCGCCCGCTCGATGAAAGGTATACTGATGCTGTTCGAGGAGGGTCGGTTCACGCTCGGTGCTAGAAAAACCGACAAATTCTATAACCCCAAAATCACAAAGGTCGAGGTGACGATCGAGGGAGTCCCCAATCAACTCTACAGCGCGGGTCTTTGCGCGCACCATCCGTGGAACGAAGTCAGAAAGCAGTTTGCTTCCGGATCTAAGCGCTCCCCTGAGGTTGCCGCGGTCTTCCTCGCGGAGTTCCTGACTACCAAATACGCGTTATGGCTAGACATGCGAGCCAGCGACGACGACCAAATGCACGGTAGCGGACACCAAGTTGAGAACGCTAGCGAGGGTGTGACGATCCAGATAACCAAAGAGGCGGATGGAAATGGTCCATTGAACGTGTACTTATATATAATTACAGACGCACAACTCAACATCGAAGATGGTCGATACGTCTCAGCACTCTACTAAATCTAACGATTTATTATTAATTAATTTTAAGAAAATTAGCAATCAATCTAACCCAATTAAAATTGATGTTTGTCATGCCCACTCTGCCATAATATGTGGGCAGACAGGATGTGGAAAAACGGTTTTCATCCTCGACTTACTCGAGGGTCCTACCGCGATGCCTTTCATCACATTGTGTCCCACTGTGCGACACAACGAGACTTATCAGCGGCGCCAGTGGATATGGACCGACCCTGAGGTATACGTTATTGACCCCGGCGACAGACTTCACGATTGGCTGCGTGGCTTATACCAAAGATTCCAGGGTGAGCCCACCCTATACATGATTGACGACTGCTCGGCCAAGGCGGCGATGACTAAAAAGAAGGACATGCTCTCCGAGCTCGCATTTTCTGGCAGCCATGCGAGGCAAAGCGTATGGATCTCCACTCAAAAGTAAAACGCCGTCCTCAAGGATCTGCGTGAGCAAACGAAATGGGTCGCCCTCTTTCACTGCAAGGACCGAGACTCATTCGATGACTGTCTTCGAGAGAACGACGTTATCCCAACGCGTGAGGAGCGCCTGGAGGTTCGACAGATACTTTCGGAAACTAAGCACGCCAAGATTCTGCTAAAGACCGATCAACCAACTGCTTACGAAGTTATCAATTAAATTAGCAATTGCTGAACAATGCTGAGCAATTGTTGAACACATGCTGAACAATGGTTAACAATGTTAACAATTTGGTGCTCCGCTGCGAGCTTTGTTGCGAGCATAACGGTGATCATAAGTATCGGGTGGTGCGCTTGGCAATATGTTAGACTTATGAGACTTGTCAGAATAGTTAAATTAATTTTAAGAAAATTAGCAATAATGAACTGCGACGAACTTCTCGATCAGCTAATGGAAGAAACCTCAACTCCGTTGAACCCCAACACCAATCGCGAATTGGAAGAGCAATCGGGTTCAACTTCAACTCCAACGGCGGTTGGTATTGGGTTGAGTGCAACACCTGCCGATACGAATGAAAATGCGGCGAGACGCGAGCGGCTAGCTGCGCTGGCTTGTTGGGGGGAGGGGACCAAATCGGAGCATTATATCGGTAGGCGTCTCTCAGTTTGTCAGGTGGATAAGATGTCAGATGCGGAGATCGATAAAATGTATGCGCGATACGAATCCGAATTGGGAGTAGAGATGACAAAAACGCTTGGATCGGCGGCTATTCATTTGTACGCTACCACCGTTAGTATACGTCTCCCTATACCAAACACCGCGGGGTTGATTCACGATCTAGAGACTGACCCTTTTATAGGACACACTCTTAGAACGGCATGCTGCTCAATTTATCACAAGTTTGGAATGTACTTAGCTCCGCTGACAACCGCGTTGACCACGGGTAAACACTGTCAATTTGGACATATGTGCCCACGAACTATAAGCCCTAATATTATAAATGATGATACAAGACACACCTGCGAGAGTGACGGAACCCTCAACCCAATACCAACCGCCGTTGGAGTTGGAGTTGAACCCGATTGCAGGATATAAAAACCCAAAAAGACAGGCAGCTGGGCGGGCAGCGGCTGCCGCCCGAAAAGTTAAACAAGATAAAATACTCTCCGAGCTTCGAGAGGCCAAATGGTCGTTGCAATCCCCGATTGCTGTTGAAACAGTAAAACACCCGGTGGCAGCTGTTTCTCCCCCAATCGCGATTGGATTGAAACAGGAAGAGCAATCCCCGATGTAGCTCCTACCCCCTATTACCTCAACATTGTTGAACCTTATTGGAAGATCGTCCCGTGGGTTGTTGGTGGTGGTCTGGTAGTTGTGGGCACCCTGTGTGTGCTGAAATACCAATCCAGATTGGAAAAACAACCAGCTACGGTTCCGAAGAAAGTTACGAAACACCAATCGCGATTGGATGCACCCCATTTAAACATTGATCGCGATCCCTTTTATATGCAATAATTATTATAATTATCAACAATGGCTGAACAAGATGGTAAAATGATAGTGAATGCGCTTTATCACGCCTTGGTGATATCGGGTTTCAGTATCGGGTTTGCTCGACTATTTAAGACGGCCCTAGGAGGGTCCGCTCCCAAATTGGACTTTACTGTGAGAGACGTAGGGCTCGCGACCTTAGATGTAGCGGCCGCAGTTTGGACCCGAGATTATCTAATTAAAGTTGGAATTCTACCTGTTAATATATGGAAATAAATGGCTTCAATCGCAGTAATAGTAGGTGGTGCGCTTGTAAACGCATTTGCGTTCAGCGGTAGCAACTTTATATTCTCGAAAATGAGAAGCTCGAACGTGGATGAGGAGCGCAAGCGTCACGATTTAGCTGTAGAACAACTCAATAGCGCAAAGGAAGCATGTTCGAAAAAACGAACCGCCCATCTGGACTGGGTCAACGAAGAGCTTCGCCGCGAAAATCACGCCACTCAAACTTTCCAGAACGTTGAAGAAGCCAACCGCGAGTACGCGCTGGCATATCCACAGAAAAGTCTCATGCCGCTGGATCGCGAGCCCCAACTTTCAGATTTCTATGTACCGTCAGAGTCCCAAAAATACCGCGAGATCGCGTTCATCGTCGTGGGAATGGGTGTGGTGGGTCTCGTCAGCTACTATATATTCAATCGAGATTGAAATAAGCAATAATTATTTTAAAAAAAGTTCACCAAGCGGATCTCCTGTTTCTCCCTCACGATCGCGTTAGTCGCAAGACGTACAAGTACGCACTGACAGTCGTTGACGTAGCGAGTCGATATAAGGGGGCTGAGCCACTTGCCACTAAAGAGTCTAAGGAGGTATATATAAAAGGAGTCCTCTCAAATGGCCGAATCTTCTCCAGGTCGATCCCGGCCGCGAGTTCATGGGCGCGGTCTCTCATCTATTGTCCAAACACAACGTTTCTGTCAGATGCGGCCACGTCAACATCCACCGAGACCAGGGAATCGTGGAGCGATTCAATCGAACCCTGGCTGAGAGACTGTTCGGTCACCAATACGCCAAAGAGCTGCTGCTTGCACAGCGGGACCCTCATTCGCGATCGACCGAGTGGGTTGCCAGACTGCCCGCCGTGGTCTCCGCACTGAACGGAGAGGTGACCAGATTGATCGGCAAGAAGCCCGTATATGCCATCAAGTCTAAAAAGGTTTTGTTCGCGAAGAACTTCTTATGGTGCCTTCTGACACCCAGCTGCCCACGGATCGTCAGAGTCTTTAGAGAGGTTCTGTATGTATTCCGTCTGATAACACGCGTCCTTTATCGTAGTACGCTGAGAGTCCTAATTTTTGTTGACAGTACGTTTTCATAACACCGTCTTTCATTTTAAATCCTCTATTTTGTGCTACATCTATAATGTGTTTTCCATCTTCTGTAGTTTCGGTTAGTACTCGTTTATATCTATCCCAATTTAAATTGTTTGTTCTCTTGGACATTCCTTTCGCAGAGTTTTTATTAATATAATTATTTTTTTCTACAAAATAACACTTACTAGATAGCGCTATCGCTCTATCTGCACTAAATTCCATTTTGAAAAGCCCGGGCTCTCTTTCACTCCACTTATTCCAAGCCAACCATTTATTGTATCCCCCGGACTCCGTCGGGGGATACTATGGATTTGACAGCGGGCCGCGTCCGCGTCCTCGTCCGCGTCCGCCGCAGACACTTCTTGTCCGGAGCATAACTCGAACACCCTTTGGAATATTTTCATGAAACTTCACACATGCATAGACCACTACCCGAATGTGTGTCGCGCACAAGAATGACAACTCTTGCATAGCTCATTTTTGAGTTATCTCCCTTTTTTGTTTCTCGCACTGATTTCGTGTCCGGAGCATAACTCAACCACCCTTTGGAATATTTTCATGAAAACTTCCCACTCATGGCATAGACCACGTACCCGAAGGTGTGTCGCGCACAAGAATGACAACTCTTGCATAGCTAATTTTTTTGTTATCTCCCTTTTTCGTTTCGCGCACAGATTGACCATAACTCGACCACCCTTTGGAATATTTTTATGAAACTTCACACATTCAATTAGACCACGAACCGAAGGTGTGTCGTGCACAAGAATGACAACTCTTGCATAGCTAATTTTTTAGTTATCTCCCTTTTTTGTTTTCGCGCACTGATTTCCTGTCCGGAGCATCACTCGACCACCCTTTGGAATATTTTCATGAAACTTCACACATGCATAGACCACGACCCGGAGGTGTGTCGCGCACAAGAATGACAACTCTTGCGTAGCTAATTTTTTAGTTATCTCCCTTTTTTGTTTTACGCACTCTACAAACTGGACAATAATGCATTAAGACCCGTTTTCTCGTCTGCTCTGTACACCTTTTCTCGTGTGCTCTGTACACCTTACCTGTAGAGAGAACAATAGAGACTGGGAGAACCATTCACCTGTGCATGTGCTAGCATGTGCAAATGTCCAGTCTTGACCAGTCTTGACCACTCTTGACCACAGGTAATTTATACAGGTAAATTACTACATTGGATATTACATTTCCGTAAACTGTGTTGAAAATATTGTGGCATTATGTGGACCTGTGCAGATATATGTAGATAAACATAGGACTATTAAAAGAAAATTCTGGGCTCCAGTTGCAAGCATTATTATTTTTAATTTTTAAACTTTTTTTTCCATTTTTTTTTTCCATTTTTTTTTTCCATTTTTTTTTTTCATTTTTTTTTCAAATTCTTTTAAAATTTGTGTCTAGTAGCATAAGGTCGTAAGTGCTATATACAGACTATTATCATATAATAAAACAATTATTGACTAGTGAGCCATAGAATATAATCTGATATTCCATGGCTCACAAGTCAATAATTGTATAATATGTTCGGGCCAGTGAAAATTGCTTTCGGGCCCAAGCTCGAGATCAAGGCGGGACAAGGCGAGGCATTTGATTCCGCGGAATTCTTCTTTACTTATCTCCATTTGTTGGTTCATCTCTGATTTCGTATCCAAGAGCATAACTCGAACACCTTTGGAATATTTTTATGCCTCACCACGATAG